>PQXN01000080.1:0-130604 GCA_004786275.1 Botryotinia convoluta | reverse complement strand
TTGAATAGTGGTTGAGTTATTGAAGTTTAAAATTCATATATATATATTTTTTTAGGTGGTCCAAAAGAGGGGTGGTCCGAAAGTGGGGTACTCAACTTATGAGATGAAAAGTAAGGTATGATGGACCTCTCAGTGTAGTTTAGCTGCTGCTTGTCATACAAAACACGCTGCCTCTCGCCCCAGTGAAGTTCTGCCCTATTTGATAAAGCAAACAGTGGTCAGTGAGTATATGCTCGGTAACCCGTAAACTTCCGATGTCGGATTCCGATGTTCTCATCATCAAAGCTGCATTCATTGATCGCATGAGAAGTTGCTTCGAGAAGATAGAGGAGGCGTGAAAGATTACAAACCAGTCCCGGGAGTCAATTTTGGCAGGGGCAGTGAGATGATATTTAGGAAGACTCTGGCATGTAAGTGTAGGTATGCGGTTTAAAGGAGACTCACATGGTGTTAGCGAGCATTACGTTCTTCTTTACCCTCAATCCTTTGTTTATAGATTGTGGCCATGAAATAGCCAAGAGCCGAAAGAAAGCACAGATCATGTTGTGAGTACGATTGAAGATTGATCTAATGATTCGATCAATCATGACCAGTAGATAATACGACATGGGTGTATTCATTCCCTCCCGAATATAAGGGGTGTGGGAGAACTACATCTCAAACTTACACGTCTTGAAGGGTTGAGTGAACTAGGGGGCGACCAGTTAATATTCTCCTACAGCCATGACCCTGGAACAGATGTTTTATTTGCTAGGTTTGGAAGGGATCCAGCAATGGGCAGAGTTCTGCAGACGCTGAGTCAACATGTGAAGTTGAAACCCGTCATGTAAAAGGTTCAACTTTGCCCCAGCGAAGTGAATGCAGAACAAGTACCCAAAACAATATTACAGGATTATCATGTTTTTTGAGAAAAAAAAAAAAAAAGATACAATCAGTAGCTCGGACCGCGAAAAGGCATCTTAATCATTACAATAAGTATTTAAGTCGATTTGAACCATGAGACATGTTAAAATTACAAGGGAAAAGCTGACTAACATTTCAGAGAAAATATATCATGTGGAAAATCTACTCTAGATTTGAGCTATAGACCAGATTTAATATCTCTGTGTTTGCAATGTGAGAATATGTGCAATAATTAGAATTCGATTTCCTGCCAACAACGTTGTCAGCATTCGTAGCTTCAACAATCCGTTCAACATCACGATTTGCCTCGAATAGCTCACTAGCAATAGCCACCTCCCTTGTGAGCCTTTCGGTTTCCCTCAGTGATTCTAATTGTTTCATCAGTAAATACATTATGTTCCGCCTATTAGCGACTATCAATCTTCGTTGACTTGTCCCCGTCATTGTTTGAAGTATCACCACTCTCACCTGTAGCATGTAACTTCACAAACACTCCATGTGCCCAGACAACATATAATGATCAAGACAACGAGATTAGTCCTGCAAATTAACAGAAATCCAGTGCATACTGATTGCTGAAATATGTGTCACATAGTGGGCGCAGCGATGAAAACCAGGTATGAGTGATACCACAGGAACGAAAAAAAGCAGAATAAGCAAAACTCCATGGAAGCAGTAAGTTCTCGTGCTTGATAATACCCCGGTAAGCAGCCTACGGGAAAGAAAAAGTAATACGATTGATCCGTTTACGCAGAGTCCACAATTCATGTTGTCAGGACTCCTCCCGCCAAAATGTGAAAATTTCAACTCTGCGCGCTCTTTTAACAGTCCTATCCTAGTTGACGCAAATGGGCCCAGAGATTCTGGATAGGAGGAAAAGCAGAGATGTCATTCTCCTATACAAATGCCACTTAGCCATGAATACGCACACGGCACAACAAAAGGTGCAGTTCAAGCGAAGCATTCCCTACTCAGTGGAACTCGACCAACACATCAATCAACTTGAGAAGATCTTCATCAAAACTATTTGTTGGAATTGATAAACCTCGTGCCATATTATTGTTTTCAAGGATCCGATCAAAAAGTCGGCAGAGGGGTGGATTAGATTCACCATTTCACACTCGATGCTGTGTAGTTAAAGCCTTATCACGCGAGCAAGCGGAGCCACGTGCTTACACGTACGTACTTGGTACATTTTTAAAGGCCCCGCATAAAAGGCTGGCAAACAGCCTCGTATCTCAGATAATCGCTCCAACTCACCAAAAATGTTCTGGTCTGCAGATGGTGAAGCTAAACACTTTAGAAATAGATGGATTCAAGAGTTCTTAAGACAAGAAATGGATTATTTCAGGAGGTAACAATCGTCGCTGCTTCCCTCGTTGCAATATTGACATCGTGGAACAGCTCAAACCATACTGCGTTAACTTGAGCCAATTGGCACTGAAGAATGCCGGCGACAGCAACTCTCTAATATCGTCGACGGAAAACCTTCTTAGCGCATTGCGGCGAACGTGTGACAATGAAGCTTTCGACGAGAAGCTGGCAGATTGTACGTTTTTGGAATTTCTGGCATTTCGGTCGAAGAATTACGCAATAACTGACCATCAGTGTGTTACTAGATGTCTTCTTCCCATTATCCCAGATCCTGCGTTCGAAGCAAAAGTATACGGACAAACTATCGGAGCTCACTCTAAAATGTTTAAGGCTACTACTAGAACAAGGATGGCGGAACCATATTGCGATAGATCTTGCCAAACAACTTCTGGTCCTGCTGACGTTGATGATCGGAGGAGTACCGGGACAAGCTCCAATAAAAGCCCCAGAAGAACTCGTTCTTGAAGCTCTGGCTGCCCTTGCAGCTTTATTTGGCGACTTGGCGCGTGTCCCAGAGGCATCCGTTACAATCACTGACGAGACAACCATACCAGCAGTTGGACACTGTATTACATCGATACTCGATGCAATCACGGATGGCCCATCAACAGAGATCCAGTCAGAAGGGTTGAATGCTTTGAAAGCTGCATGGAACTGCATCAAAGATGTACAGGCTCATGCTAGTTTCCTTCCAGGCACAGTCTCAGCCCTCACGAAATGCCTCACCCCCACTACAGCATCTCGAAGGTCACAGAAAACTATTGTCATGGCATTAGAAAGTCTACTACTGGTTTTAACCACAGTATTGAGCGATGTCAAGACTCGTACTATCAGGGCAAGCAGGAATACAGGGATGGAAGTGGAAAGCAAGCGCGAAAATGACATGCTTACGAAATCCTGGCTCACTGCTACCACTTCTCAGATAAAGCTCTCTCTAGCAAATGTCGTAAAGTTGCATACACACAAATCCAATAGTGTCCGTGTCTCACTCAATCGATTTTGCATCGTTTTACTGGATGAATGTCATGATACATTGGTTGATTCGACTTCTATTCTGGTGGAGACCTGTTTGTCATTAGTCGGCGCAGAAGATCCTCTTGATGCTAGCACAACTTCTATTGTAGACTTGGCCACTATACATTCAAGCATCGGCGAGTCAATTAAAAAAACGTGTTATAACTGGGTGACTAGCTTACCACGAGTGATGCAAATGAACGATGAGACTGCCAAGGTATCCGCACTGCACCAACTTTCAGCGTCATACAAATTATTGAGCAAATTGGATCTGGGCTCTTCCATACTTGACGAAGCACTTTCGAGATCGCTACGAGACGGTCTGTCTAGTGTAATAGAGACCTCTTCTCACCATCGGGCGATGCAAGAGGTTTTATTAGACCCGAATAGTCAGGCTCTGATGATGTTGTCAAGTGAACAGATGCTCTTAAGGGATTTCCCTCCCATATTGATGCCGGAAGAAAGTCAAAAGTCTACAAGAATCGCTATGGTAACATTTCTAAGGTCATTGAATGAATCGCAATCATACATGACCATGGCCAGCGAGATGCTCGAGTATGTACGGCAAGCATCTGGTCCAAGTCTACTGGCTGCCTACTGGATCTCATCCCAATTGATACAGTTGGCTGCTTCTCAAAACGAGGAAATGAATGAGTTTTTCGAATCGACACTCCTTGTCTCGGACGACTATCAAGCCACTAACCATGATCTGTATTCTTACTCGATATCAGTGTTGTCCAGCGAAGACCATAATCTCGATTGGCGAGTAAAAGGGATCGCGCTGGAGGTCGTGTCTAATTCGGCCAAGCTCTTAAAGAAAGACTTTCGAGCAGAGCTCGTGGATATACTATACCCTGTGTCGCAGCTTTTAGGTTCGACCAGTGGTGATTTAAGAGGGCGCGCAACTGTTTGTCTAAACATACTTGCACAAGCTTGCGAATACCCGAGCACCCGAGAACTTATCGTGGAGAACGTTGATTATATGGTGAACGCAATTTCGTTGAGATTGAATACATTTGACATATCACCTCAAGCTCCACAAGTGCTAATAATGATGATTCGGTTGACGGGACCATCTCTACTTTTATATCTCGACGATGTGGTATCTTCTATATTTGCCGCTTTGGACAATTTCCATGGCTACCAGGGATTGGTAGAAGGTCTATTTGCCGTGCTCGGAGAGATTGTGGAAACGGGCTCACAATCTCGCCAATTGCGACTACCTGGCGTACCACATGTTGATATCATCCAACGTGGAACTCGTACCATTACAGTTGACAGTATCGTTCAGGCAATCGAGAAGCAGCAGGAACGACTCAAGATGCAAGAGAATATCGGACTTGATGATTTCCCACGAGAGCCGTGGAAAAGCGCCTCTGGATTATTGGACGACATGACCGAGGTTGGTGAAAGCAACGAAGAAAACAATGTCGGAACAGAAAAGATTCCCGTTACAAAAACCTACACCATGGTCCAGAGCATTATCCGCCTCTGTCAGCACTATCTTACAAATCCATCCCCGACATTACGTACGCGATTGCTCGGATTGATACGCACATCCTCTGCTGCTCTACAAAGCGACGAGGAGAACTTCTTACCTCTTGTTAATGATATATGGCCTGTAGTCATAGATCGATTATACGATAAGGAATCACATGTTGCCATCGCAGCTGCAGACTCCATCGCAGCTATCTGCAGAAGTGCTGGAAAATTTCTTAACACGAGAATTGCTGCGCAGTGGCCCCGCTTGATTGTGTTGGCCAGGCAGACCAGGGCTAATATGTTGGTGGAGAAAACTGGATCTGGTGGTCGTGGAATACACTCACAGGCTGCACAGATGTGGGAGAGTGTAGTGAAGCTTTTGATGGCTATAGTGAAATGCACGGGGGTGAACGATGACGCATTCGATGACGTTTTGGATCTTCTGGCAAGAATCATACCGGATAGAAGGGACGTTCGCGATGTGTTATCAGCCGTGAATGCTGATGCAGTCTGGTTAGTATTACAGTCTGGTTTGCGTCGTGAAATTCAAATACCTTCGCTTGATGGCTATATATTTCAGTCCCCTAGACCTCTCATCATAGTTTAATGTAATGTAATGATTGACATAAAACTTACTCATAGTCGCGATCACAATGTCTTGCATTTTCTCACAGATAGATCTCATGGACAATTGGTGAAAGAGTGGAATATATTTGGTTATTAGCAGTGAGTGGGACTTTTGAGTGATGCTAAGCAAATCTGAAGACAGTAGCAGCCGACCAAAAAAAAGATCTATGGAATGTATTCATGCATGAACATAAGCCCGTGATACTTTAGATGGCATAAAGGCCTAACAATGATACCATTTAAGACAAATATTCAGAAATAAAATAAAACACTCCGTGCGGGCTTGATCAAGGCACGCCTTGCCTGTTACTCGGAGTCCTCGTCATCGCTCTCAGCCTCTGCCAACCATTTCAAGAACCCCTCTGCTGACTTGCGAACTTTCTTGCTCACAGCAAGGTCATTGGTATATTTCTTGCTGGCTTTGGTACCCCACTTAGTGATGACCTCTTCGCTGAGGAGTTCCTGATCATAGAGGACCATGAGGATATTTGATGTCTTCTCGTAGAATTCGGAGTTCTTTTGACCGCGGAGGCCAATAAATCTTTCAATTCCACCTAGTAGAGACTTTTCGTGTTTCTCAGAAGTGATCATCTGCAACAAGATTAGTATTCATGGGATAATCAAGATAAATATACGCAAGCTTACATTTTTAAGCATGCCTGCTCGCTTTGGAATCTGCTTCACAATGTTGTCATCGAAGAGTGTAAGAGCAAGAATAACGAGAGTGCGGTGCTTCGCCTCGATTCCCAGCTCTTTCGCCTTAAGATAAATTTGAAGATCGTCTACCTTACTGACGTCACCTTTCTCCGCAGTCTGTTCTTCAATCCAGTTTGCAAGCTGATCGTAGGTAGAGTTTCCGCCACCTTCTTCATCATCGTCCTCGTCCCCACCACCGCCACCTAAGACGAGCTTTTGCTTAAGATCATCAGGAAGCTGTTGCTGACGGGCCTTAACAGCTTCTGGGGACATATCTACTGCCCAGTCGTCATCTTTGACTTCGGTAGATTGTTGAAGCTCTTCTGCTTGACGAACAAGCTCATCGTCACTTGGAGCATCGAGTGCCACGTCGCCGGCGCCATTGTTGCCATTGGATCCATTTTCAGATGCATTCTCGCTACCACTAGCATTTTCGTTGTCCTTGGCTTCGCCCTTGTCTGCTTTGGCTTTACGAGCTGCCTTCTTTTCTGCTTTGTCTTTCTTGCCCTTCTTTGGTTGAGTCTTCAAGATAAAGCCGCTCAACTTAAGTCTAGGGTCGACCATCGAACGCTTGCCGCATGCCTTACAATCCAAGACGATGTTCCCATCTTTGAAGATTACTTCGGTTTCAGGGTTCTTGCACTCTTTGCAGAGCACAAACTTATTGATGAAACCATCCAAGTAATCCTGCAATTTGCTTGCTTCATGAGCACCATTGATGATCCAACGATCATCGGCAGGGTTGGTATTGGTTTGAGCCCCGAGTTCGAAGCCGAAATACTTGATGACATATGCCCCTGGGCGGGCCAATGAATTGGCGATGCTGGTGAGATTGACGATGACGGTTTTGATGCCGTTACCTTTTCCTTCAATTTTGGACTGAATCTTCTCCATCTTGTATCTGTAAAAGTTGTCCTTGACATCGCGGCGGATATTGACGGTAGCCATGATTGCTAATAGGTAGTGTTGAGTCGAATTGTGTATTTTCGTGAAGGTTAAGGCGTGCAGGTATTGTTTAGATAATGCGATAATCTGAAATATAACATGCAGAAAAGTTGAACTCGTTGAAATGGCAAAGTCGGTTGAGGTTGGTAAGATTCGGTTGGTGAGATTCGGTTGGTGGTTACGGGAACATTCGAATCGTAGAGGATAATACTTAGCCGTTGCTACTGAAGTAAGAACTACAAGGTTTCCGCGGTATGCGAAATGGTTGCAGCTCGAGGGGCGGCTGATGTCTGAGGTCGTTGGCGTTGGGTGTTAGATACATATAACGCAAATGTATCACTGTACGTGCTGATAGCTTTGGGTGAAGAATTCAAGGGAAGAAATTCTTGTTGGCAAAGATGGAGTATCTGTCAGATACTAAAAGATGCAAGCTGTAGAGATTTGAAGTCTGAAGGTTGAATATCCGACAAGTACAAGAGCGAAAAGCAAAAGTGATTGCTTAACGTATTCTTGAACAACTTTGATTTGCGAGGTATGGGATTTGTTTGATTCCGACGATTTGGGATAGATGGGACCGTAGAAGACTGGACCTTTTTAAATGGAATTTATTCTATTGAAAGAATCTCCAATACAAAAATGTTATTGTATTGTTGATGGAATTATTGTTTGTTGTGTTGTGTTTGTTTGGTAGAAGGCAAAGAAAGAGGAAGGTTGTGGAGGGGGAAAAGAAAGTTTGAAAGAATTTCCAAATAAAAGGTTTCGGATATTGATGGTGGAAATGGTAAGCCCTTGTCAACGAGAGAAAAAAAAAAGGAGCTAGGAAGGAGGAATACTCTGTACAACTACAGCAAAGTAATCCTGACTAGGTGAGTATCAATAAAATCAATTATGAATTATTTGTTAAACTTACTATATTTAGTAAATATAATGATATAATGACATTTATATTTATCAAATGTATATAGAATTTCACAAATTGATAATATCAAAGCCAACTTCAGCTGTTCGTACTTACTCAGAAACTTCGTGGATAAGAAATTATATGGAGGAAGAACTACACGTGCCGCGTCTAAGCATATGATTCATTGATATGCTTCATACCTACCTAGTAGTATTCATCTCCATTTTTAACCAACCAAAATTCTTCATCCTTCCTTCTTCCTTCTTCCTGTTATTCCTTCCTTCCTGGGTACTGATATCCGTATTCCCAACTTCGTATTTATTCATTCCTGTCTCTATTCTCCCAAAATGGCCCTTAAAAATGTTGATTACTCTCTTTACCTTGTGACAGACTCTACACCTGCTATACTTGGTGATAGAAATCTTGTTGATGTGGTAGATGCTGCAGTTCGTGGTGGTGTCACGATTGTGCAATATCGGGACAAATACAGCGATACAGCTGCCCTGGTTGATACTGCGAGGAAGTTACATGCTGTCACACGGAAGTACAATGTTCCACTTTTGATCAATGATCGAATCGATGTTGCTCTTGCAGTCGCGTGTGAAGGTGTCCATATTGGTCAGGATGATATGGGTTAGATCCTCTGTCACGAATAAAGTGATAATGCCATCTTTCCCTCATGTCTCTAACTTTGATCCAGATCTGAAGACGGCAAGAGCACTGTTGGGCAAGGATGCAATTATCGGAGTAACAGTGGCCAATGTCCAAGAAGCTTTGACAGCATCTAAAGATGGTGCAGATTATCTAGGAATTGGCACAATGTTTGCCACACCAACGTAAGAATAGCACGGCAATACGACTTTGAGTTTCAGATTCGAGAGCTATAAGAGATCAAGTGGTACCTTTATTCCAGCACAAATTTACAATGCGTAACCTTGTTTAGTGGGAACAGAATCTCAATTCAATCTTCATGCCTAATCTATTTGCTTAGATTAATGAAAAGTATTCTGATGGATTTCGAAATAGGAAAACCAACACCAAGGATATTATTGGAACCGCTGGCACGAAGGAAGTTCTGCATTCTTTGCAACATTCAGGAAGCCAAGTGCGAACCGTAGCAATAGGTGGCATCAATTCCTCAAATCTACAGCGTGTCCTGTATCAGTCGGCATCAGAGGGCAAGCAGCTTGACGGGGTCGCTATCGTCAGTGCAATCATAGCAGCACAAGATGCCGAAAAGGCTGCCCGCGAGCTTGCAGAACTTATACGGACCCCGGCTCCGTTTGCTCTAGCACAGTTACCGCATGATCAAAAAGTAAAAGACCTTCGCGAAGTTTTATTACAGGTTCCAGGTATCATAGGAGATGTTGCTAAGAAGACGCCTCTATCTCATAACATGACAAATCTCGTGGTTCAAAACTTTGCTGCTAATGTGGCTCTGGCAATTGGTGCCAGTCCTATCATGGCAAATTATGGAGAGGAGGCGGCAGATCTTGCGAAACTTGGAGGAGGCTTGGTTATTAACATGGGAACGGTCACTCCCGAAGGTATACAAAATTACTCAAAGGCTCTGAGAGCATACAATAACGCAGGAGGACCAATTGTGCTCGATCCAGTGGGCTGCGGAGCTACTGCTGTAAGGCGGTCAGCAGTTAAATCACTTTTAGCAAATGGTTACTTCGATGTCATTAAAGGAAACGAGGGAGAAATCAAGACTGTGTCCGGATCACTTATTCAGCAACGAGGCGTTGACAGTGGCTCAAGTACATCGAGTCTCACGGAGAAAGCTACAATCGTGCGTGATTTAGCATTAAGGGAGCGCAATGTAGTACTGATGACCGGGGCGGTTGATATTTTGAGCGACGGAGTACGTACCTTTGCAATATCCAATGGGCATGAAATCTTGGGCAGAATCACGGGAAGTGGTTGTGTTTTGGGTACTATCATCTCAGCAATGTTGGCAGTCAGTCGTGAAGACAAGCTTCTCGCTGTATTATCAGCATTGCTTCACTACGAGATTGCAGCCGAGATAGCAGCTGTCCGAGATGATGTGAGAGGTCCAGGTACATTTGTTCCAGCGCTGATTGATGAACTGTATGTTATACAAAAGGCAAACTCTCAGAGTGATTTGCGGTGGCTTGAAAAAGCGAGAGTTGAAACCATTGTATGGTAATATTCTATGTATAAAAAATTATAAGACTGGAGTACCCGCATATGTTCCCGTAGATCTAATGCACTTGACTTTCTCAGAGCCACACTAAAAGCCCCTTGATCCGGGACGAAGTGCCAGTCGCGCTTCGTTCCCTTAGCTCCACATCCTCGGCTTACATACCCCACCTACCCCAGAAAACGCAATAACACCCCAACAAGTAAACAAATGAAAGTATCATTCTTCACATTGCGAAAATGATGGAACATGTAGGAAAACGTCTGAGTAAGTTTCGTCCCTCACTTCTAGCTACCCAATACTTACGCAACTCAGTCAGACCTGCCCTCTTGTTCGTTCCCCATTCTCCGATCACTCTTGATCCCCGTTCCCTTTGAATCCCTCCACTAACCCCCCCTTTCCAAAAAGTATTTGCGACATCCAAGAAAAGTTTCGCAAAGCGATATGGGAATATGAGAAAGTGTGCGTTTATCCAACTTCCCTAATCTATAGATCCTATCACTTACTTCCCACCTCAGCATCGCGACAACTCAAAAGTTGATCAAAGCAAGTGATATACTTCATATTCCCATCTATGCCACCACACAGAATCGCGCACGACTAGGCGAAACATGCGCTGAGCTTAACATCCCCAATGCTGTTGAGCATGCAGACAAAACGGCTTTTAGCATGGTATGTGAACTCTACAATCATCATATATGGACCTTGAAATGAGAGCTTTTGCGTCGATATCGTCCTTCCATGATGTGAAAAGATGTCGTTGGTGACTGACTCATGATCCCAACCCAGTGGATTCCATCGATTTCTCGACATTTCCATTCTGCTACCCCAGCCGAAGTGATTATCGTGGGCATTGAATCGCACATCTGCGTTACACAAACGACATTGGATTTGCTAGCCAATGGGCACAAAGTGAGTGTACTTGGTGAGCACAACATAAGGGGGCTAACAATTTGCATAGGTATATGTATTAGCCGACGGAGTGAGTAGCTGTAACCCGCAAGAGATACCTATAGCTCTTGATCGGCTGAGGGCTGCTGGTGCTATTGTGACAACCTCGGAGTCGATCATGTATGAGATTATGGGCGATGCTAGGTATGCACCTTTCTTTATTTTTTCGTAATATATTATAAATGAAGTCAAGCTAAACTCCTCTAGTATTCCCGAGTAAGTGATATGACCTGTTCCTCGGCCTGTGATGTGATTATGGATTTTATTAATGCCTCTTTTTTTCGTAGATTCAAAGCAGTTGCTACTCTCGTGAAGGAATCTTCAGCGAGTACAAAGGATGTCATGAGTACTCTTCTCAGTAAGATGTGAAAGGGGTATCAAGAGATTGCAAACATAGTATCAATAAGTCAAGATGTGATATAATTTTAAATTTAATTATCTGAGCACTAAGCAGTCAAGTACATAACAATTATTTCGCATCATTTGCTCGCAATACGTGCCTATTTAATTACACATCAGGAGTCTGTGGGGGCGACAGAAACCTTCGGCTTGCTGGAGTTCATCCACGCGAAAGCTGAAGCACCGCCTACTGGATTTGAGGATCGCGGAATGGTTGTAATCACTTTAGCACTCTTCTGATCCTCTGAACTTACTCTCTTTGGTTCCCAACGAAGCTGTGATTTATCAGTCCCATTGGGCTGATCCTTGCGGTTGAGATCAGCCATTGATCTTGAAGGCGCCGGTTCGTAAGAAGCTCCTGTTCTTGCACCAGACGACGAACGACTAGCAGCTAGATTTGATGGAGACGAAATGGATTTTGATGGTTTTAGCACCTTCATACTTCGACCTCCGCGGACTGCTCTTTGATACCCACTAGTAGAATCACTATTGTGATCAGCATTCAGTGGTGTACTGCCTTGCCGCCATGAACCCCAAGTCCCCATAGGCGTTTCGCGTTTGAGCGCATCAGCGGCGTTCGTGGACTCGACTTTGTTTGCATCGGCCACGCCTTGATCCGATTTGTGTAAATTTTCCGAGTCTGAAGTACTGCCACTGCTCTTCATAAAAATCTCAGCTTCCAACATGGGAGGATTACTGTGAACAGGTGATGAAGACGTGGCGGCAGAGTTGGTTTGTGGGTTTGTAACACTTTGAGATTGGACATCTTTGTCTGTGGGCTTGACATGATCAGCACGTGACCCATCAACTACATCACCTGCATTCGTAGTTTCAATCTTGGATCGTTGTTCACTGGGCGTGAAAGGAAGAGCCGTTGCTTTGAGTTCATTTCTTTCAGGTGGGATATTTGCGGTGCACAAATTCTTGAAAAGAAGTTCATCTTCCGGTCGCACGAATGGCACAGACAGTTTATTACGATCATCGCCGAAGAGTGTCATGAGATTTTGCGAGAAGAGTATATCTGCGTTGTGCGCACGTAGAGTATCACTACCAATAAATACACGTATTGATCTTTTGAGATCGGCAAAGGGTCGTTGATTCATGCCAACTATCTCGAAATCTGCTGTGAGAGTCGGTAAATGAGGGCCGGGACTATTGACTCTAGAAGACGATTGCGTTATAATTGCTTCCGGAAGATACACGGGGAGCCTGATAACGTAACGTCCATTTGTTGGATCCTTTTGCATTTGATTCATTAGGCCAAGCTCTTTTACAAGCGAATAGTCAAGGATCGATTTTTGTGAACCTGTACAAATATCGGCATATAGGAGTGCACTGTGAGAAAAGTTGACCGTAAGCCAGCATCTGATGATTGAAGGTACTGAACCCAGGATAAACAGACCTGGAGGAGGGTCCGGTATTTCCAAGGCTGAATCATCGTCCGGGTCGCCGGTCATAAAATTGGTATCCAAGCCTAGGCTACTTGTGCGTCCAGAGGGAACAGAATGGGTGGAGTGGACAGAGTGACCAGCAGAGCTATGCCTCCCATCTGACTTATGCGATGAGGAACGCTCAGTCATAGGATGACTGCCAAATCCACTAGTCGGGCGAGCGGGACCAAACTCTCCTGACGCCCTTGATGCTTGCGCCCAATGTGACCCCTGTAAAGCGCTCACGTCGAAGCGTACACTGTTCGCTCTCGAAGTACCTCTACGCACTGGCTCCTCATCGTTATCTAGATGAAGACTCCCAAGTAGATTTTGCTCTTCTTCGTCATCAAAATCATCGAAAACATCCGTAGGAGAGTTGTGAACAGGACCTATAATTCAATGTGTTAGTATTTTAACCAGCCTTGCGAGGATCAAGTCTAACACATACCTTGTTGAGGAGTACCGCTCAAAATGCCAGGAAATGGCGAATTTGTACCCCAAACAGATTTGAGAGCGGCATCGTCCGCTTGGCGCTTCTCCAGTCTCATGAGGCGGTCGGAATGGTTGATTTGTACGGCTTGTACATGCTTCACGTCCATTTGAACATGATATAGTTCTTCTCGTGAAGCCGGGAACTGTGAATCCATTCCAATCCTTTCCTTGTAACCCCCAGGGAAGTTGTGTTCTCAAGTCTCACACTTGATGGCATGGGAGTAATATCAAAATGAAATCGACCAAGGAGGGTCACCGCAACAATGCCGTACAATTATCCCTAGACGCTCGTAATCTATCGCCTGATAGGAGAGATTGTTCCAATCGGACTGAGGTATATCACGAAATGTTTAGCACCTGGCCAACTGTGAGATTTTGGAGGAAATCCCAGCTCTTGTATCTTGTGCTTAATGCCAACGAAGTACACAACGGCTCTTTGTGAGCCTCCCCCACGGCATCGGCCGACGATTTGATATTTGAGACACCCTCCTGCCTACTATGATCGATGAATGCCTAATCTCGCAGTTTTTATTTTGGAACAGAATTGGCTCTGAAATGTGGACGAAGGTTCTTTGAATATTGTTGTGTCCAGCTGTTCTTTGAGAGTCGTGCAAGTATCAAATGAGGAATGTAATGGTGGTCTGCTTCGTTGCAAGTCTGTGCTTCCTGGGGTTATTATTTGATTCGCAAGATGGTGTCGTATAGATTGAACTGAAGGAGATCGAAGAGCTTTACAGCAATTACGTTTGTTGTTTGTCTTTTCGCAGATAATTTCTCGTTTGTTTGTTGTATGTCGTTGTTTTGCCCTTTGAGGAAGATTGGAATCGCAGTGTGGGTACAAGTAAATACTAGATGTGCAGTAAATCGATTTGAGTTTGCCTTTCGAAGATGTTTAGAAGAATAGTAGGTAGTATCAAGGCTGATTATTATGAAGTTGGTATATTGTATGTTGTATATTAGGAAGTCAAATTATCAATCAATAACAAGTTGTTGAGTGGGATTTGGGTTTGGATCAAAGGATGTCATTAATTGCTCTGGCAGTAGTGTTGCTGGTAGGGTCCTTTAATTTGGTTGCGGTAACCCTATAAAATCACAAGGTAACTAATCTTAAGTGGTGTTCATGCATTTTCGGCGTTAAGTGCCCTGAGAGTCTAAAACATGTTATACAAAGGTATTGCTTGTGCAATATGAACCACGTATACTAGGGACTTCTGACTCGAGGCATTTCAAATATTAAATGTCGACAATCACATAGTAGGCAGCTAACAATCATCCCAGGTACTGGTTCTAAGCTGACTTCGTGGTTGAAGCTTCTGCAATTCTTTTGACTAATATAGGTATGCTAAGTTTCTTTCGTTGTTACTTTGATTTTTTTTAATACCTTTCCGTGAAGCTATTCATCCCTCAATCAATCGATACTTAATAAATAGGTGAGCTGTCTCTATCAGATCTAAGGAATCAGAAGTCTTCCTTGCATGTATATTCTATCATAGAAAAGACCACCTACACACCTTTCTATGCATCATGCATGCATTCCGTTTAATGACTGAATTTAGGAGCTACTGTCCACTATTATCATATTATTAGCATTATCAACACTATATCTTGAGGGAATGATATATAGCCACCTAGGAAACACATCTAGGAACTGAAAGGAAATACAAACGATATACTTACGTGTGGAAATACCCAGCTGGGGCTATCCAAGGGCTCTTCTTTCCACTCTTTTCCAACCAATGGTATAACTTCGTTCAAGAATACTCTGTACCCGTCACTAGAAAGATGAAGACCGTCGGTGAGAAGTGCTCTCATAGCTTTATCATCCCCAGCACGTTTGGTGCCAATCGTTTCTAGGTTGCCAGTATTATCTGGACTCATCTGTACTGCTTTAACCAAAATAGCCTTCCATAGATCGACCAATACCACATTTTGATCTTTCCATTCATCGGCGATTTCTCTAACTGCAGCTGCATATTTGGCTGTGTTATCCTGTGATCGCGTAAGAGAAGAATACCCCTTCTGGAGGTCTTGTTCCTCAAGCTGAACTTCGTTGATAGGCGGTGGTGTAACTAGTAAAATCGTGGGGCGTTGTGCTATGGAACTCCAATTTTTGAGAAGGATCTCAATGTTTTTCTTGTAATTTTCCAATGGAACATGTTGACCCGTGGGACCATCCGGTAGGCATGCATCATTCGCACCGAACAGGACGAGCTTACAGCACATTTTATTAGTATACAGAGAAATGATCTAAGGATAGCCTCGCACCAATAACGGCGAGGCTTGAAGGGGGGTATCTATGAAGGAACGAGTCCTACATGGTAGTTTTCGACGTACCAGATAGGGAACCTTTGCAGTGGTTGGATCTGGGACGAGGTGCTGATGAATCTCAAGAGCATTATCGGTATTATACCCGCTCAACCCATGGTTTATTATCTGGAGCCGCCTAGAACAATCTAAAAATGAATTAATGAGTGACCAGATGGTTCTAGTTTGGAACAGTGAACTCACGTTCTTCAAGACCCGCAGTAAAGGAAAAGCCATCCCGCAGATAACTTGAGAATTGAACAATGGAATCGCCCAATAGAATAAATTGGGGGTACCCTTTGAAAGCCATGTCAAATGTGGTACGGTAGAAGTTAACTAATGTTTAAGTGAGGGGTTTTCTTTTTCCATCCCTATTAATTCGTAGCCGCCTCGGCTAGTTCCAACATGCAATAGCGGGAATGCAGTAGTGCAGCAGTGCAGCAATAGGAAGCCGGGGAAGAAAACGAAAAGCGATATGCAGTTCACGAAACAATCTTGAGAAACGGACTGTCTAGTATTCAGTCAGTTGTAGGAATCGAAACAAACACCAATGGAGATTAAAAGCCTCAAATGCACCCTGACAGATCTGTAGTCTCTCCTCAATTGATGTAATGTGCGACGTACGAAGTGGACAATTCTGGATATTTTGTGGAGTTTAGGTACTAGATAGGTAGTACTTCGTAGCTCTCTGAATTACTAGTGGGATGGGATGGATGATGGATGATGGGCTCATGGATTTTGACGCGATATTCGCGGGAGTTGAATTGCGAGAGTTGAATTGCGAGATTGCCTACTTTGTACACTCAGCTACCATGTTACCCTGTGGATTTCATCCCCACAGATTAGCTTTTTCATCAATCGTATCTCATGGAGTATAGATTTACCAAAAAGTCATACTAACGACCCAGTAGGCACTCTCAGCTAGCTATCGACTATTGGGTGTCTCGGTGTGGACGGAATTGTATGCACACCCAAATCGAACATCCTCTACTTTTCCGATGTCATGAGCTACACTTCCTTTTTGATGCTGATGTTACTGCCATCTGCTATTTATGATCCATCCTCTCGTAAGTATCGGTAGTTGACGAGTCATTTTACTATTGAAATGTTTTATAACTCATCATGCTGATTGGTTAGATCCCTAAGAGAGGTTATTATCAACTTGCTTTATGGCTTGCGGAATATAAATTGTAGATCATAAGGAATGAATGCATTCGTATGTTTCACAGCGCTTGTGACTTTCAAGACGGCTTCCAAGAAAACTGTATTATCTAAGTACTTACTATTACTAGGTAGCACCCTCTCATTTTCATGAAGCTTATCGAGCCTTATCGAGGCTGTCCTGCATTGCAAAAGCTATCTTAAGCGCATTAACCGTATCATTTCCCATAATTATTCCAAACTTCAAACTCCAACTCCCACTTCTGCCTTTTGGTTCCGCAATTAATGATCAGGATGTGTCTTTGACATTGATCTTCTCATCTTTTCATGTTTGCTTATATTCAATGTTTCCCGTTAGATATTTGGCCCAGGAGTTTCTATTCTTGCACATCGCACCTACACCGATTTGATCATTGAATATTACGACATTATTACATCAAAAGCAAACTGCAGCAGGAAAGTCCGACCGCTCAATATTAATATCAATTCTAAACTTCAAAACAATAATTCCAGGGTTCAACTAGCCTTGAAGACCCTTGTTTCTCCTCCACATTTCATTTGATGCTTCTTGATTCCGCATTTGCTCCAATTCCCGATCTCTAAAAGTCAAAGCCACTTCCAACACCAACACTCCAACTTCCTACTTGAATCCCAAGAAAAATCTAGTCTTCGTCAAATAGTGGTGTGGGTGATAATATTGAGAGGCGATCTTTTGTACATCTTCAGCTTCTTATTTATCATTTCCTCTTTCCCTTCTTTCGCATTTGCATTTCGCATCTCCCGCTCTTACATGCGAGCTTTCAAATTCCTGCCGTTGTGTACCGTGTCGTCATTCCAGAACGTCTATCTTCCTGAGATGTGTTAGGTGACACACCGAGACATTTCCAATATGAGACCTTCTAGCAAGAGCCACATTGGCGTCGACTTTACAATGTCGTCGAATGTTCCACCTGAATCGAGGGACTCGTCAGCTCCACCTTCACCTACAGCCATGAGAACTCTCCAAAGATCAACAAGTAATCTTTCCGACGAGCGAACTCCTCTACTCCAAAGTGCGGGGCGTTCTCGTATACGTCTCGGTGGCGCCGCGGAGACCAACCGCCCATATCTACCAAGTCATCATAGTTTCTCTGGCAAGTCTTCAATTTTACCATTATTTATCAAGCTTTCACTTTCTCCCATGGTACTGAGCATGGGGCTAATTGTATATCATTAACAGGTAGTTTAAGAGGTAGTCGGCATCATAGCCGTGCCGGATCTTGGGGCCAGCGTTTAGTCACTGCATTAACTTCAGAAAGACATGGACCCAAGGACCAGATGCGAGAATCCAAAAACATGTCGACCACAGACGACAGAGTTTGGTATGATCAATTTACATCAACAGATTGGGTTCATGACAGTATTGCAGATGCATACCGAGTGAAGGGGCTCCGAAGTAGGAAAGATTTTCGAGGTCGAATCAAGGCGTTTTTTGATGGCACACAAGGTTGGATACTGAGTGCCCTAGTTGGATTCGTGACAGCTACGATAGCATATACCGTTGATGTCTCGGAGACTCCTATTTATGACTGGAAAGATGGTTATTGTCATGATGGATTTTTCATGAGTGAAAAGGTTTGTGCAATTTTCGTCATCTCCGTTCATTGTTCGACATGACTTTTGAACTTGCCCACCACAGCTTACAAGTCAGATTCGGCGACATTAACGTGATACGTTTTCTGCTTTGAATCACGGGGGAACAAGTACACTGACTATTGATAGAGATGTTGCCCTGATGGAGACAAATGTGATGCTTGGAAATCTTGGTCCAATTATGTCGAAATACCATTTTTCAGTGAGGAGTTAACGGAGTTCTTTATTTACGTTTTACTTGTAGTCGCGTTTGCAACAGCAGCATGTCTTTTGACCTTGACTACCAAAACGGTCGTACCATCAACATATCAACTATCTACGTTGGATGAGAACCTTGGTGCTCTTAGTCGACATGACTCCCAGGCGCCAGTCGATGGTAATACCAGCCCGAAGAACACGCTGGGATCTGAGACGAATGCTCCGATGATCTACTACTCGGCTGCCGGTAGTGGAGTGGCTGAAGTTCGCGTAATTCTTAGCGGTTTCGTTTTGCATGGATTTCTTGGCTTTAAGACTCTACTCGTCAAAACACTCGCTCTGATATTGAGTGTAGCATCCGGGCTAAGTTTGGGCAAGGAGGGCCCTTTTGTACACATTGCAACTTGTGTGGGCAATATCGCATGCCGCTTATTCTCCAAATACGATGACAATGACGGAAAACGCAGAGAAGTATTGTCTGCGGCTGCGGCTGCAGGCGTTGCGGTAGCTTTTGGTGCCCCCATTGGCGGTGTTCTTTTTTCTTTGGAAGAAGTGGCGTTCTTTTTCCCAGCCAAAACATTATTTCGAACTTTCTTCTGCTGCATCACTGCTGCACTGACGTTAAAATTTCTCAATCCTTATGGCACCAACAAGATTGTAATGTTCGAAGTTCGCTACTTAACGGACTGGAACTTTTTTGAACTCGCCGCTTTCATCATGGTCGGTGTACTCGGTGGCATAACCGGTGCGACATTCATCAAGGCATCTAGGTCCTGGGCACAGTCTTTCAGGAAGATTGAGATTATAAAAAAGTGGCCTCTTTTTGAGGTCATGCTTGTTGCTCTACTAACAGGCCTCGTCTCCTATTGGAATCCGTATACTAAGATCCCAGTAGCTAAATTGTTGTTCAACTTGGCTAGCCCTTGCGATACTGATAAATCAGATAGCATGGGCCTTTGTCCTAGTAGCATTGATGAGATCTTTCCCATCATTGGACAGCTAACTATTGCATTTTTCATCAAAGGCCTATTGACGATTATTACATTTGGCATCGTAAGTTCAACTGTTACACCTTCACTTTAACTTATTCATAAGCGAGCACATGGCCATCCACTAACACAATGCCACAGAAAGTTCCTGCAGGTATATATGTTCCATCTATGGTTGTAGGCGGCCTACTCGGCAGGATCGTCGGTCATTTGGTGCAATGGCTTGTATTGCAATTTCCCCACGCTTCTATATTTGAAAGTTGCGCCGCTCATGAGAGCGGAACATCTTGTATCACTCCCGGTGTTTATGCTCTCATTGCTGCCGGTTCTACAATGTGTGGGGTAACCAGATTGTCCGTGACTTTGGCAGTCATTCTCTTTGAATTGACGGGCAGTCTCGATTATGTTTTACCATTTTCCCTCGCTGTTTTGGTCTCAAAATGGACAGCAGATTTTATGGAACCTCTGAGCATATACGTAAGATCATTTAATGATAAGTGTGCGGAGAAAAGACTGACTTTTCTAGGATTTATTAACCAACCTCAACGCTTACCCATTTCTTAATAACAAGCATAAGCCGATATTTACCTCCGATCTTGCAGACATTGTGCCCCGTGTTCGAAGAGAAAGAGTTATTGACATCTCCGTCTCCCCCATGATACCTGCTAGCAGTCTGCGCCAGAAGTTAGAGCTTTTGCATCAGGCCGGTGAGGTTGATGGTGGATTGCCAATCATCAGAGACGATGTTCTTGTCGGTCTAATACCGGCCCCCGATTTAGAATTCGCCCTCGATAATCTTGATAATGAGCCAGGTACCTTGTGCCTCATGGCGACCATCAGCAACTATGATGACTCTGACGAAGAAGAGCATGTTGATCCTACTGACTTCACGCCTTACATTGATCCTGTAAGCAAAATTTAACCCCCGTTCATCCTCAAATCCACTGCTGACAAAGAACCAAAACAGGCACCGGTAGCTTTAGATATTCGTTCTCCAATGGATTTGGTCTACGAATGTTTCGTGAAACTCGGCTTGAGATATGTTTGTGTACTGAAAGATGGCCGTTATGCCGGATTGGTAAGATTTATCCAACCTCCACACACTTAGCGTGCAAGAGACCTGACCATTTACAGACTCACAAGAAGACCTTTGTCAAGTACATGCGAGAATTGGAAGAAAGAGATGGGCATATTTGATTTTACTGTTGTATTGCGTTTTAGCGTTGAGAATAGGAATATGCATCAATTGGGTGGCGTCTTGATCTGATTTTGGGGAGTTTGAATATCCAATACCCTGGTGTAATTCATAGAACATTAGCATCTGGGGTCAATGCCTATTTTACAGGCCTGTTTGGGAGGCTGATTCGAAGAAGAGATCATCATAGAGTCTGCCGTACATATTAGACATAATATTTATCTTCATCATCTTGAATTATCTGCTCTAAGCTCAGCCATGAGTCCTCCTTTATCTCTTTTCTTCGAATCTTCTTCCAACCTGTTTGTGATATATGCAGATATATCCTTGACCTTCTCTAGCGCAATATTCGTACATTGTAACAATTCCACGGCATCGACTGCTATACCACCAAGCTTAGCAATTTGACAAACTTCTCCGTGACGATTCATACTGATCGTGCAAATACCCTCTCTTAATTGTTCCTCCATTAATGTCGTATCAACCAATCTAGTCTGTTCTTGACCCTTTCCATAAAATGAAAATGTCACACAGAGTGGGAAATGTAAGAGACTCAAAGGCACAGGTTCTCGCTCTGCCAGAGTGTAGACAGTCACCGTTTCTCCTTCCGTGCTTGTATCTGGTTTTCTAAAGTGTTGTAATGCAGCTATTATAGCAATACAGGACGCATCAATAAGATTTCCGTCGTGTGAGAGAATGTGAACATCTGCTCGAACTGACCAGCATTTCTGGCCAGCAATGAGACAAAGAGATTCGGTATCGAGGGCTGCAGAACGTCGCAAGGTCTTCTCGAGAAGGCGAGAGAGCAATACTTCTTGTTCGGTTGGACGGTTGGTTTCGAAAGCGGGTGAGGCCATAGGTGAAAGTTCCGTTGTGATGGTGAAGATGCCATCAAAGGGACGGTCCGGGAATGGACTTGTTACTTCAGCTGTAATATTGACGAGAACCCTAGAGAATTATCAGCCTTACTAATGACTCTTGAAAGAATCTCTTTCGAAGCAAATATCTAAAAGATGCTTTGGATGTGCATCTCCTGTAATCGCATCTCTTACCTTGTCTTTCCTAACCTCACATCTGCAACACCATATTCATCTCCAAACTCTAACTCTAGAGCTCGAAATTGATCGAAACTTCTTCCATCAATTCTCAAATTTTCTTTGAGAGCCTTCGAAAAGAACTGCTTTTCATTGATAGAAGGCTCAACTTCTCGAGGCATCTCGAATTACTTATTGACGTGAAAATACACGGTGAATGGTTGCGCGGCTTACATTATCCCCCAAGATTTCTTTTTGCCAGAAACTCAAAGGCGGTGAGCTTTGATTAGACTAGCGCAGCCTTATTTAGCATCTTCAAATGTAGGTAGTCTATCGCGTCTGGCCTTCACCTTATCTTTTATCAAACATTGATTTACATTTTCCACAGCAAACAAGATGACTACCGGTAAGCCCTCTTGGACAATATTGTTATTTTTACTTGGGAATTACTAACGAATTTTCCAGCACATAGACCTACCTTCGACCCAGTAAGTGAAATTACATTGCGAATTGTAGAGAATGTTTCTTATGGAAAATAGGCAGTGGGAAAAGAAGCACAACGAGGCCCGGCCTACCATCAAAGATTACTTCCAGCTCACACACAACTGAAATTCCGGTACAAACCCTCGTCATTTTTGTTTGGGAAACTTGAGGTTAATTGAGTTATAGAAAGCCAGGGCAGGGAGGCGATGCAGCAGCCGAAGTCAGAGACCTTCGAGCAGAATTATTACAAGCAGAAGCAGCGCATTTCGCTAAAAAGAATGGAGGATCAAGCGCTGTAATCGAAGATGTACAGTCGTCTACAAACACATCCAAAAGACAACTCGAGAATGGCTCCGTGGAGGACGATGAAGACCCAGAAGTAAAGAGGCGGCGCATTCTGGAAGAAACTCGAGATATAGATGCCGACTCGGACGATGCTGGAGAGAGTGATAGCAGTGATGATGACAGGTTCGCCGAATATTTACAACCCTCTGGAAAAAAGGCTCACATGGTGCTAGTGATGACGACGAAGACGAGACTGCGGAGCTTCAACGGGAACTTGAAAAGATTAAGCGCGAGCGTGCCGAGAAACGAGAACAAGAGGTCAGATTAAGCTTTTCAAAACTGCCAAATCTACCACTAATTATGATGCTCTAATAGGGACGAGAAAGACTAGCGGCTGAAGAAGCGGAGCGAGAGCATGATATCGCTCTTGGCAACCCATTGTTGAATGCCAAATCTGACTTCAATGTTAAAAGGCGGTATGTTAGGTGTGGACTAGTTTCGCATGCTGTATTTACTAACTCAAAATTATTAGATGGGACGATGATGTCATTTTCAAAAATCAAGCTCGTGGAACCGAAGATAAAGGCAAAAAAGAATTTGTCAATGTATGTTGTACCAGTCATGAAAGTATCATCACAGGATACTGACCCAAATCTCAGGACTTGCTACGTTCCGATTTCCATAAGAAGTTTATGAGGTGTGTTTGGATGTTTGAATCTCAACCCAGCGGCAATGATAGCAATCAATCAAATGAGACTAACGTGTTGTAGCAAATACGTGAGATGATGGAGTCATTGTGCATCACAATGTAGGGGTGCAATTTGGAAATTAATTCTTCCGGACGAGACTCGGATATGTACGATAGAGGGCGAAGGGGTTTGGCGTCATGGTTGCATGGAGTATGGTCGAATGTTCTAGCAGTATTGCCAGTACGTGAATGAAATTGGATCTTGATCAGCCTCCCCTTTGATTAGTACTCAAGACATGACTGGCAAGACTCTTTCTTCCGTTGGGTCCTTTTGAATAAATTCATGGATGTGATTATATCTCACTAGTTACGGATACAGCCAGCAGAAAAGCTTGTTTTTAAGTGACATATTGATGATTTGTGGCTGATTAAGTGGATTTTACCCCGCATTTTTCATATTCTCATTCCACACATGTTGTTCTTCCAAACTATTTTATTGGTCAGACCAAGTTCTTCTCTTTTATTACCAGCACCGCCACAGACGTAACCTGTTTTGATCCGGTTCGACAATGATGATGCATTCTCCTAGTGTTCTTTCACTCCGACATGGGTAGAGAGATGTAAAGCCAGATCACGATATAGTCTACTAGAGTGAAAACGGGTTCTCAAAACCACCGATCTTGTTTTCTTGGTACTGTCATTGCTGCATTCGGCTGAAAGCACGTGGCTATTGGAACGATCTATCCTTGTTTTACCATTCCAGTTGACGTCTGTCATGTATGCCAACTCTTCCAAGCTCCCACAGGGTCTTTCTTTGAAGGTACCCTAGTAGGCATCCTTCAACACCGGTACTACCCTTCAATTAGATCATCTTATGGCATATTAGCTCATCGACGAAATGTTATAAGTAACCTTCTAATATCCTCCGATTTTCTTCGTATCAAACAAACATTCAATTTCACAACTAGCTTCTACATAAAAACTCGGCAACAAAAACAAAGCAATTTGAACATGTCTACATACAACAACGACGATTCCTACGACACCACTGGCCGCCGCGGTGCCCCTTCTAGCGCCGATGATTCCTTCGCAAACACCACAGGTGGTTTTGGGAATGAGAGCCGCGGCAATACTACCAGCGCCCGAGGCGTTGGAGGCACCGGCACATTTGACGATCAGGATTCTGGAGCATATGGAGGATCTTCTACTCAAGAAAGCCGTGGTTTCAACACCGGAAACTCTGTTAGTTACACTTACAGTATCTTTCTCGACTATTGCTGATATGACATAGGGAGGACTGAGAGACAACGAGTTTGGCTCGAGCAACTCCAAGTATGGAGGAGATCTCGGTGATGACACTAATAACTTCGGAACTGGTAGAAGTGAGCGAACTTCAGGATTAGGTGACAATGCCTCTTCTGGCTTTGGAAATACTTCAACCTCCCGCTCTGGCTACGATGATAACACTTCATCTGGTCTTAAAGATTCGGGAATTGGTGGAGCTTCCTCCGGTTATGGAGACAACACCTCTTCAGGCCTTGGCAACTCTTCTACTTCTCGTTCTGGATATGGAGGAGACGAGTCAACTGGTTTGGATAGTTCAAGATCAGGCTATGGAGACAATACCTCTTCTGGATTTGGTGATAAGACCTCTACTGGCTACGGAGATAGCGCTTCGAGATCAGGCTATGGAGACAACACCTCCTCTAGATATAGCGATAACCCTACCTCTACTCTCGACTCCTCTCGCACTGGATACGGTGAGAACACATCCAGCGGCATCAGTGGAAACACCGACTCATATGATCCCAACAAGACCCGATCCGGTAACACCTACGGTTCTTCTGACAACACTGGCTCGCGCGATTATGACAACACCTCGAGCTCTAACACTGGAAAGACTGGTGATTCTACCGTGGGCAAAATCATGGAGAAAGCTGGACAAGCGCTTCATAAGGAGAATTTGGTCCAGAAGGGTGAGGCTAAGCGTGCCGCTGCTGGAAGTGATAATTACTAATTTTTGGTCTGGAATGATGGATCAGGAGGGAATGGATAAATTGATATATCATCTTGTATGATAGTTTGCTTGTTTGATTTTAGCAGATATGAATTAATGACTATTTACTTTCCACGCATCTTCATTTCCCAATCGCATACATGAATAGCACTTGCATTTTACTTGACACGGTCTATTATCACTCGACAATGATCCTTTTCCTGTATCAAGCTTCTGGGGCTTATTTTTGGAGAATTATTTTGATTACACAAAGCCCTGCATCTTGACGCAATATATTACCCAAGAAAATGCATCACCACCGTTGTTGTGCATGCATAAGCACATTCATTCACATATGTTATGTAAGATGATGATCTACCGTGCATGAAGAGAATACTGCATGCATAGATCCTACGTCATCAATTTTGTCGGAGTTCTTTGAGCGTGGAATTTATATGTGATGTGATTTTATAGGATACTTGATTAGAAAGTAGATATCATGAAATGGGGCCATAAGGTATCGTGAAACCTAATCAGATAGTTGATTTATTTAAAAGAGGAATGTTTGAAATGTTGATATGCATTACCTTGTTAGAATAAGTACAAAGTAGTCGAAAATATGGTGCGATTTAATAAGTGCACTTGAGGGATGCTCGGCTAAGCTCCTTCATTTCATTGGCATTAAGGTTGGAAGTAGTGTGGGCACTAATAGCTATATCTGAAATAAAGTTAGACGTGTTGATGTCTGAACGTGGAAAGCAATTTTAAACATTGATAAGACCAATAAAATGAAGTCCAGAGGGAAGTGAGCAGTGGATTGATCCATTTCATTCTCTTCCGTCCCATAATTATTATCGTTCAATTTCGTCCCTCGCTACCATTCCATTAATGTAACTATCACCTCATATATCTCCATCACATCATCAGCTTTTTGACCCCCCCCCCAATCTAACGTTATCACAATCTACTTCTAATTTCTCCTAACCCTCCACTCATGTATGGCCCAACATCTTGAGTTTCCCTCCCAAATAGTATCTGGTCTCTACCACCCCGTGTACTCCACCATCCGACACATAAAGCGCTCCTCTCAACGTCCATCTCTCCACTCTCCAAGACTTCCCAGAATCTTGCTTTGCATCGTTCTCTCATGTAATTATCCTCGATGGAATTTAAAAGGTCAGCTGATATTGGTAACCATGCCTGTAGAGTATCGAGGGGAAGATTGGGTAGTGCATCAAGTAGTGTGAGCAAAAGGTATGCCTGTTCAGAGAGAGGTGTCTGACTATCTTGCTGGCTGGCGGTGTCTCTCATATATACAGATTGTGGTAGTGGTGATGTAGGCGCATGAGTTGCACGGTGATGGAGCATTTCTAGAATGGTCTCGGCTAACATTGGCTCCGCGGTCGACAGTGGTGTAGGCGGAGTAGTGATGTGTATCAAAGACTTAAATGCGTAACGAAATTGTCTAGGCGACAAGTTGTTCGGAAAGGAATTAAAGAGAGCATCAACGTAAGTTGGGATGAATCTAGCGGTCAATTTTGTGTTCTGAGGAGCTGAGAGTACTGCAAGAACAGCGCTGTGAGCAGCCTCAAAGATTTCCAAGAAGCCTGGATGAGCTGTTGGATTGAGATAAGGGGCTGCCACACTAATGATTAGACTTTCGTTGTCAGGCGGGCTAAGAATATCTGTTAAGTGCTCGCAAGTATTAAGATAAAATAGATCATGATTGCGATGCAAAGGGTTATTTGGAATTTCGCCAGCTTGCATGGGGTATATAGCTTTGAGAAGCTCTCTTGATTCGAGAGGATAATTAGATAGGATGTCGATAGAAGACAAATTAACGAACACATATGCAGAAAAAGAATTCGAGCCAAGTCGAGACGAAATGAAGTGAATGTTCCCAAGAATGATAAGAGTTTCCGAAGCTCCTATCGGGGCAAGGCGTCTTGTCGACAGGATAGGGTCAAGCATAGTTCTTCCCATAAGACCTTGTAGAATAACAACGGTAGCAAACATAGCGCTCTTCAATACCTGCCACAAGACTGGTGCGGTTATTTGGAGGGTTTCGGGAGTCAGAAAGGCCGCCTCCTCAGATGGATCAATTTCCGATAACTTGTTCCTCTTCCAGCCTTCTAGAAGTCTACCCGAGAACGAAAGAAGATGCTCTCGAATTTTTATTGCGAGTAGAGAGTTGCTCATATTTTCAATTGCATATGCGATAAGTCTCGAAAGTGGCCCCATGGATGACAGGATTGGGCTTGATGCCTGCTTTTGTAATTGTAGAAAAGAGGAGGATTTGGACGACCAATCGAACTTATCTCCCGGTACTTGTTTGACATCCGCATCGATGTATTGTAAGAAAATACCGTCCTGGTAGCCCTCCAATGCAGTCACCGACCGTACCATTATCATGACTAAAGTATCATAATTCAGACCCGCACGCACTCCGTCCGATAACAAGGGGAATGCGTGATTGAGAGCTAACACGATAGATTCTGCTGCAAGAATCCCATCTCTCATTGGATTCTCCAGTGCCAAGTTGGCCGCCGTTACTAATGCTCGCTCGAGTGTACTCCTGAGTCCGCTAGAGAGCCCATGTCTTCCTCCATTTTCCATGCCTAGTAACACGCCAGCGATCACGAGAAGATGCTGCCATCTTGGCGACCTTTCATCCGCACCTTTGATCACTGATCGAGCCCAATCATCAGAACCAATCCCGCCTCCTTTCCGAGGTTGGTATGCATCGTACGGCGGATGCTCATTACGACTTTCTACTTCGTTTTTGCACACCGTAATGGCAGCAGTATTGAAGACACTGATTATTCGGAGGCATATTCGTAGACCATCAGTATTGTTCCATATAGCAGGCGCGGTAAGAAGATGTGATGTTAGAAGACTTATGTTCAAAGGATTCGTAAGAGTGGTAAGTAGAGAGGTAGTTGTCCCAAGGATTCTGTCCGTTTGGGCTGGGTCAGGCACGCCTTGGTATGCGCGTAACACAGTCGTAAGAAGTCTATCTGCCGGCATCTTGAACTACTCTAATTATTTTGACAGGACTTCAAATCATTGTGATGCTCATTGTTGATATATAATATTTAAATATTAAGGGTGATATGTGATGGCTGATGTGTTAATGATGGAATGAAGCTTAACAGCCGAGGTATTTCAATTCAGCCTTGTGTTGCGCACTGGAGGGTTCACAAGGCTAAATGTAAAGTATTATTTCTATAGTTACACTGCACTATCACATCGCGTCAAACGACTACAGCCTCCATACATCCTCTTCTTTTACGATGGGCTTTTCGCCTCAATAAATTATGCCCCTTTTGAAGTGAGTCGCATTAGGACATTAAAAGGAATAGTTATGCTGATTGAAGTTCGCAGCACTCGGATCGATAATCCGGCACCTCTTGACTATTCCACGCCACCATTTCCATCGCTCTATTGGCCTCTCCATGCCAAACCTGGAGTCCCAAACTACCTATACTATGCTCATGACATTTGGCGATTCACTTTACTATGGACACTCATTGTGTACGGAATCACGCATATTCTCGCAGCTGCTTATGCCGTTGCAATGCAATTGGGAAAGGGGAAAAACGCCTGGCAATATGCTTGGATTATACCACTGGTGTACGCTTTAGTAGCTGGAATTGAAGCTTTGCTGGCGGGAAGTCTAGTTGGATTGATGTGAGTATTGTCTCGCAATTCACCGTAGGAGCTTCCTTTTTTTTTGCTAATTTTGTCACTCCTAGACTCGGTGCCATTTACAATGCAGGATATTTTCAGATGTCAACATGGATTCCGTTCATATGGGCATTGATCAATGTTTTAGTCTTGATTATATCTTCTTTCTCAATACAGGGTGGTCTATGAGACACCAAATATTTTGATGATGCATACATCTTTTGGAAGATGAAAGTAATTATGAGCTGGAGCTCTATCCATCTCTGAGCAATCAGGACTTGAAATTTGGATCTGGTTCTTTCGGCTCGATCTTTTTGATGATTTTCGCTGGATTACCAGCTACGACATGGAAATCTGGAACATCTTTCGTCACGACACTCCCAGCACCCATGCTACAACCTCGACCGATGGTTACTCCAGGGCAAACTGTAACGCCGCCTCCGAACCACTGGGGAAGTGTTAGCATCGATGATACCTATCAAGAGTACACAGGGATTGAGTTGATGAATAATATCGATATCGCGTCAAACATTGTCAGAAATACGTACGCAGTCTTCTCCAATTGTTATGGGTGCCCCAAGCTCCGGGCCATTAATACCGTTGCGAAGGAAAGGATCTAATGGATGCGTGGCAGCATAGAACGAACAACTTGGCCCAATTAGAGTACGAGCTCCTATCGTGATCAGGCAGGTATCAAGAAATACGCAGTTAAAGTTGATGTAGACTCCTTTGCCAATCCTGTGGAGGATTAGTACTTTCTCAGAATGTGGTTTCACAGTTTGAGGCCTACCTCAGATTGATTCCATAGTCTACATTGATTGGGCAATCAATATATGGTTCATCTCTTAGGATATGGGAGTCTTCTTCATCTGTGGCTCCCACTGGAGGAAGAGGAGTCTTGTCATTGATGATACTGGTATCGTTAGGTTTCGCACTGCTACTCAGCTAGAAATGAATGCTTACTCTCTCCACATCTCTACCAGCTTTCGTCTTGGGGCATCACCGGCATTGTTGAATCTTTTGCAAGCCCAATGGCATCTTATAGAAGGTCAATTATCAGCTGTATTCGGGGAAGTGACTCTGTTCAATGGAGTATCTGATGGGTGATTTATTCCTGTTTGTCTCTTACCTATTTCGCTTTTCAATGAGGTTTGGTACGAATGCATAATAGAGCTCGCCGTTCAGCATCTTAGATTCATTTTTAACATGATCAATGGCCTCCATGATTAGATTATGATGTGGAAGTGTAGTGTTAACAGGTGGCCAAAGTATATTCAATTAGTAGAATGTTTGAGTCAGAGATGAAATCTGTCAAAACTGGATCTTAAGTGAGCATATCACGTCTTAGCTTTCTTACTGCCGAGCCTCTATATTCACCTAAACCAAGAGCTCCACTTTGCCTGACAGTTGGAAAGCGTTTCCAGCACTTCGTATGCGGAATACCTTCCTGATCTACTTACGGGATTCGGTCCTCGGAAGATACGAGATCATGGTGGGGGTGGCTGAAAGAGGGGGCTTAACTATTTCATAGGAAAGGGGAATACTCGAGTACCTAGGTAGGCATTGAGCTTAACTAATTAGAGAGTTTATATATACTTACTTCGTAATATACAAAGCATAATGAATAGTAACTAAGTACCTAGGTATACATAACTCAAGCATCCAATTCTCTACTGGATATGTAATGAATATTATCTAGGTAGACTATATCTGAGAAATATCTAGAGCTATTTGAGCGGTCAGGATACCTAGGTAGTGAGACTTTGTTGTACGGAATGTTGTCACATGCTTCTTTGTTAACCTGACTAGGAAGTACCAATGGATATCGAGGTGTCCAAGAACCTTTAAGAAAAAGGTAACAAACCCCCTTCGAAATCCCATCTCATTCTTCACCAAGGACAATATGAAGAAACAGTTAAAAAGGTTATGTACGAATAAAGGGAATCGTATTTGAATTGTCCCCATTTCTTATGATTTTTCGTAATTTCGTTTCTGTTTAGTTATCGATACTAGATCCCCGTGCTTATATATTACTTAACCCAGTCTGAAAAACATTGAATTAACCACCAAGCATCAAGCTTCTGACTTCAAGCTTCCATTGCACTCATTTGATTGTTTGCGACTAGTATCTTTGTGATTATTACTATCATAATCATGTCTACAGATGATACTACTAATGCCATTCGTGGATCGGCGTCAACGCATAGCTCACCCGAACAATTAAAGAGCACAGCGAGCACACCCGGCGCAACTCGTCGACGTCCATGGGATGTAATACAGAACGGCGGCGTCGCCCCTCGAGCGCGAGTCGGACCCAATCGAGAACAATTCGCAGAGATACCCAGCATCGACGAAGCCATCACTCAATTCGAGAAGCAATTCTTTCCCGGTCAACCTAAATCTCTATCTGGAATCGCATTGCGATCTTTCCTCGTTGGTATTGTCCTTACGATTTCTATGTTCGCTACCTTCTACCTCTTCTTCGTTACCAATTCGATATTCTGGCGCATCCCCTTCTTCATCTCCTCTCTCGCAATCTTCCATTTCCTCGAGTTTTGGACCACGGCGAGATACAATACCCCGGAAGCATCTATCTCCTCCTTCCTCTTCAGCGGCAACGGCTCTGCATACAACATTGCGCACAGCGCTGCCGTCACCGAATTTCTCATTACCAATACATTTTTCCCCCATGGATCTTCATACCGCATCTTTGGTCTACAATTTCCCCCTTCCATATCCTTGTTCAGTTCCCGATCCCAAAACTTGATTCTCGTTCTCGGTCTCATCCTCATAATCCTAGGCCAAACGATTCGATCCGTAGCCATGGTACAGGCTGGTAGGAGTTTTAATCACATTGTTCAGTTCACTCGATCGCGTTCTCATACACTTGTTACAACTGGTTCATATGCATGGTTGCGCCATCCCTCGTATTTTGGATTCTTTTGGTGGGGATTGGGTACACAAATGGTTTTGGGAAATTTCTATTGTTTTGGGGGATATACGCTTGTTCTGTGGATGTTTTTCAATAGGAGAATTAAGGGGGAAGAGGCTTTGTTGATTAAGTTCTTTGGGGATGAGTATGTGCAGTATAGGCAGGTCTCATGGGTGGGAATCCCTTTCATCTAGATTTACAGTGTAATGCATGCAAATCCTGAAATTTATTCATGTTCATATTGGATGTGAACAATCGGTTGTATGCTCGGAAACGTATGGGATGGTAGTATATCAATGTTTGGAGGGTTTCCTTTATTTTGCGTCACTCGCCGATCGCGTTCAGAGATGATGGAAAGTGGGTGAATCCATTGATCTTGTAAGGGAACATTTGAATGATTTTTATGGCTTGCATCGATTGGGTAGTTCAAAGGGAATGTTTGTTCACCACTGGTATTTTGGGATAAAAGTTCTGTACCATATTAATGATAGCCAGGCATTGTGGCTTCTCTATTTTTGTGTCTAATTGCTACAGAAAGAGTAAGTGTAGTAGTTACACGTGCTGGGAGCCGCCAAGCTCATTGAGTTTTCATACTACTTGTTTCTAAAGACTGAAGTAAGGCACTGTTAAAATAGCCAACATTTCTGTGATGTGGACTTGCCATTATTTGACCTGCTTGCTAACACTCCCGTATTTAGCTTGCCACGCGAAGAAGTAAAGTAATGCAGCAAGGGGTTGTCCAACCAGGGTGAAAGATACCCAAAAGATACAGTTTCCGATAATCTTGCCATTTATGCCGTTCATTTTCTCCAATGGGGTCGTGATAGCAATGAGTGGTAGCTGTGCCATCATGCCAATGAATGCAACGCCTAAAGATTGTTAGCAGATGACAGCATAAAATCACACTGTGAGCCTACCAATCATGTTGTGTGTCGGTACGCCCACCATCAATTCATGTAGAATAGCGGAGAATGTAAATACCGCAATACTCGCTGAGTATGGACTCCAGCCTCTGCCTACGAGGGGTGAGAAAACATGTCGTTTCATAAATTGATAAACAGGCTTGTTCCAAGTTCTCCAATATGTTCCCACGCTGGGCGAGTTCCACCAATCATCATAGAAGTTCCTATCCCCAAATGTTGTGACCTCTGCAAGAACGTTCAAAAAAGATTGGAATAACGCGAAGAATCCTGCTAGCCATATGACCAGAGATATCGTAGATAACTTCATCAATCGTTCGAGTATAGAAGGAAGATCTAGAGATGCCATCTTGTCTAAGGAGTTCTGAAGGACAGGAGCTGCATATTGTGCGCTAGCAACCCATATGAAAATACTCAGACCAAAAAGTTCTGCCAACCTCTTACCTACAAAAACCCATCTAATCTTGTTTGTCCGAGGATATACGGGTTGATAAACCAATGTTGGAACCCACCAAAAGTACGTCAAGTTATTCAGCGTGATGTTCTGTGGGTAGGGACATTTGTTGTATATTTCTGGCAATGCATCTTCCTCTTTACTAGAGGGGTGGAGATAAGCATGTCGAAGATCGCGGCAGGTGAATGCATAACTATAGGTTTTCAACCAGACAATGATTGCGTGTGCCTCGGTTATTGTGCCTATTAGGGGATGATGTATGAAGAAGTAGACAATTATGGATGTGATGAGTAAACAGAGCGTTATGTTCAGTCCATGTATCCAAGCTATTACTTTCCAAGTTGAATGGAACTTCTCATGTTCGGCCTGGGTAGCAATATAGCTACCGCCTGGTGTGGCAGTTCCAGCTCTCTTCTTACTTCCCTTTAATGATGCTCTTGCTTGTTGCGCAGCGGCGAGTTCGACAACATAGGCGACAAAAAGATGGCATGGAATTATAAAGTAAAGAGCAGCTCCTAGCATGAGATCTTGTCTGCGATAATCGTGACATCTCAAACAAATCAAAACTCCATACTATCAAGAATCGTTAGCTGCATTCGATGAAACCAGGTTTTGATTGTGAAAGCCAAGCTAAAGATCATAACATCGGCGTTGTCGAAATATACAGAGAATCGAGGCATTCAGACAAAACTTCGTGACCCCTCTTTTCCCTCTTAAGCACCCAATTCTTTCTTCAATTGAGAAAACATATGACTAGGAGGAGATATACCTTTCGAATGTTTTCCAACATCAATCGCAGATTTGAGATTAGTAAAACTAGGACCATCAAATTTCTAAATCCAAGAAAGCTAGGTGCCGCATCGCTTTCATGGCTAAGACATGATGTTCGAGGTTTAGAATGAACAGCAGCGACATGTCTATATTTCTTTTGTGTATATTTTCGAAGTGAATCGGATGTATGTTGTTGTGTGAGAGGTTTTGGGAAATCCGCGATGCTGATGTTGGCCCTCTTCTTTCCGTGTGCACCATTGACATGTGAAAGTGTAGATCGCCTGATGGTTGGAGAAATATCTGCCACACTCTCCGTACCAGTTACTGTGGTATTTTCAGAGGTCATCATTGCGAAGATCGCATAGAGCCGTATTTAAATTCGAGCTGCTAGTATTTGAACATGTACCAAGTAATGAATGTATCTCTGGAATGATTGATAAACAATGTTCTAAGAGAACGAGGGGAGATACCAAGGGGAAAGCACAAGGATGAACAAGCAATATGCGCAATTACCCGGTAACTTGAACAATATTTGAAGCTGTGAAAATAGGAAAATCAATTGATCAATGGAAGTGTAATGAAAGAAAAGGTGTTTGAATATTTACCGTAGACAATTATTGTAGCCGTAATGAAAGTAAATTCCTCACTGGCCAAACCCCCTCCCGAGGTCAATTATTGGCTGAGAATGAGTGATGATAGACCAAAGACCGTCGAGTAGCGGCGCAAACTTAATTGATATACGAGTAGCGGTCTTACAAAAGTGTAGGACGGTCGAAAATTGAATATTTATCTAGATCTTCAAATTGAACTCAAGTATCAATAATAGCAAACACAGTCTTCGGAAATTTGGACGGATCTGGAGAGAGTCAAGCATAAGACGTGAGATGGTGAAGATACCGTACCTCAAGAATGGTGGCAATGGCATTCCAAGTATGCATGTAATTTTACACCAAATTATCTTTCTCATGAGCCTTGCCGTTATCGCCCTTATCGCCCATGTGGAGGTTATCAGTTTGATTACTAAGCAGACTCATCGATAAATCATTGTTCCGTTCCGTGTCGTCGCGAATCCTTGTTCATCAAATGTCAAAGTCGCGACCATTTTCTGAAAGCATGACCTCTTTGACTTAGCTTTATTTATTCACCTAGTCCTCGAAAGTTCCAAACACATGATCCCGAATCAAACTCAACGGACCTCGCCGAAGAAGAAAATAGTCGTTTGATCAAATATTATTGACGGAAATGATGCACTGATAAAAATGGCATACGAACCTCGAGAGTATGGAGGTGGACGGGATCGAGAAAGGGAAGGAAGAGGAAGAGGAAGAAGAGATGATGGAGGACAGGAAGAGGGGGGTGGTGAAATGGACTTCGTGAGAGGGAGAGGTCGTCGTGAGTATAATACTTTAAAATTGCAAATTGTCGATTAGGGCAGGCTGGGAAGCGCATCTATATCTTCTCGTTTCTTGGAAAGTCTTGACTTACTGATTCTATATAGGCCCTGTCACGGATTATAGCTCTACTATGGTTCATTGGATGCGTAATCGCCAGCCAAGGTATAAAGGTGGTTACCAAGGTGAAATGGAAAGACCCAGTCCAAGTTATATGATAGATGTGAGTAGTCTTAAACTAGTCGCACAGGCTAATTTTGACGCTTTTTGTCTAATCATTCATAGATGTTACCACCGCTGGCAAGAATTCATAATGCAGCAGATTCGGTTCCAGGGAGGCATTTACATTCGTCACTTAATAAAATCAAGCACCCTGTGAATGTGGTAAGATGGACACCAGAAGGTCGACGATTACTCACAGCCTCCAGTAGTGGAGAATTTACTTTATGGAATGGCGCAGGTTTCAACTTCGAGACAATTATGCAAGCACATGATGTTGCTATTCGCGCTTTGTCTTATTCTCATAGTGATGACTGGTTGATATCAGCTGATCATGATGGAGTGATCAAATACTGGCAACCGAATTTCAACAATGTCAAAGTCATTCAAGGACATGATGATCCTATAAGAGATCTTGCATTTAGTCCAAACGACTCAAAGTTTGTCACGGCCTCCGATGACTCTAAGCTAAAGATTTTCGATTTTGCTGGCGGTGTTGAGGAGTCCATTCTCTCTGGGCATGGATGGGACGCGAAAAGTGTTGACTGGCATCCGACTAAGGGATTACTCGTTTCTGGATCAAAAGATCATCTTGTCAAATTATGGGATCCGCGCAGTGGCCGATGTCTGACGACTCTCCATGGACATAAGAACACAATCACAAAAACCGTTTTTGAACCAGTACGAGGCCACTGCTTAGCCACTTCAGCTCGAGACCAAACTGCACGAGTATTCGACTTGCGAATGATGCGCGATGTATGTTTGCTTAAAGGGCATGATAAAGATATCTCTACCCTAGCATGGCATCCAATTCACCCTTCACTTTTGAGCACTGGTGGTGCTGATGGCTCTCTTTTCCACTACCTACTAGATGAACCAAACAACCCTGCTGGAACGGAACCTTCCATAGCTCCTTACGATAGTCCAGACCCCACTACTACACCGGCTCAAACCATCTATCCAGCTCACAAATTAACCTACGCTCATGAATTCGCTATCTGGTCACTTGATTGGCATCCTCTCGGTCATATCTTAGCATCAGGTTCCAATGATCGAATCACTCGATTCTGGACACGTGTACGTCCTGGTGATACAGATACATTCAAAGACCGCTATCACATCGGTGACTCAGCTGCCGAGGCGCAAGGAACCTATGATCGTCGTGGCGGGCGACGCCAACGTCAAGAGGAAGAAGATCAAGAAGCTGAAGACGAAATGGAAGGATTAGTCGATCAGAAAATGCCTGCAAAGGTACCCGGTTTTGCCACAGGAATACCTGGTCTGCCATTACCTGGTATGGGAATTATCCCTGGTATGAATCGTGTTCCCCCACCCCCTCCTCCACCTATGCTTAGCGGAGGTAATATGCCACCTCCACCTTTACTCGGAAATATAGATGCCAATACCTTGGCAATTATGATGAAGGCTGGTTTGCCTCCTCCAGGGGCAACGGGCATGCCACCCCCACCACCAATGCTCCCACCAAACTTTCAACTCCCACCTGGCTTCGTTGTTCCTCCACCTCCTCCTGGTATGCCAATACCTGGTCTAGATAATACAGATCTATCAAGTGGTGGCGGAATTAGAAAGCGAGGACCGTTGCCAAGTCAAGAAGAAAGTTTACAAGCGATGCAAAGACAGGGAAAATTCAGACAAGCACGATAGTGAGTATTTGATATTGGGGGAGTGAAACTCGGACTGTATACCAGAATATAGCATTTTCGGGCGAAATGAAGCATGGGGCGTTTGGGCGAATTGTAATGTAGTCATATTGATAATTTTTGAATTGTCTTTATTCACATATGTGCACCGGCGAGAACAAGGAGATGTGTTTCTTGTCAAAGTTTGAATCTGCTTGGTGATGCAATTGAAGGGTATTAATGTTATGGTATATGAATAGCAACACAAATTCGAAAAAAGAAAAAAAAAACTATCTTTAGAAAAAGCAAACGCCATGCTATGCAATCCCACCAGAAATGCTCGCCGATGCTGTATATATATGCTGCAAATCCCCGCCCATTACATGCCAAATCTAAGAAGTGTGTCTTGGACTTGTCCTCCTCGGTGCACTATCCTTTGCAAATGCCTTCTGTCTATCCGAGTAATCTTTAATAACTAACGCACACATCATGTCATCACACAATCTCTTCCTCCTCTGAGCCGGCAACTTCGTCATAAATTCCAACCCACTAGCCCTCTCCACCATCTCAACAGGTACCTCAAAATCCGTCAGCGGCTTCTCATTCGGTATTCTCGCATTAGGTAACACAAATGCACCGACTGCTACTGGACCTGCTGTAGTACCATCTTCCGCAAAGATAACCTTGTAGAAATGTGTCGGTACAGCAATATTTGGTGGATTTCCAATAACCTCATAAGTAACCCTCCATTTCCCATCTGCAGGATCCCGTTTCGGTAAATACAAAGGTCCAGTAACGATTCTTACACTCGGATATCGAGTCGTAAGTCTGCGACAAAAATCCTCAAAATGCGCCCAGTAATCGCGGTTGAATCCTTCTCCTACTTGCGGACACATGTTTGTGAGGAAAAAGGTATCGTTCATGGCTTCTTGACTCCATTTTGCGTCTGCGGCGGGTACTTGGTGCCCGCGATCATAACCAGAACGAACATAGTCCTTCAATTTACCGCGGAATTTTTCGGGGACAGAGGGGTCTTCGACAAAATAGGAATGTTTGCGATCGCCATTTGAAGTTGCAAGTGAGGCGGGAGTTATATGTTCTGCAACCCAAGAAGGATTTCGAAGTCTTCGATCGAATGAGGATATCAGCGCATTTCTCGTCGCTAGATCTGCGACTGGTCCTGGAAATCCGTATTGAAAAAGACCTGCGGGGTCGACTGGTGCTATGACATCTTTGGTTATGGATTGACCAATTGGTAGAGGTACTGGTGAATGCGCGGAAGAAGTAGAGGATGCTGTGACTGCTGTTGAGCTTGCGGCTGCTTGGATTTTCTTTTCAGATCGTGTGGAATACATGGCGGCGGTTATACCGGCGCCTGTGGCTGCAGAAACGCCTGCTATAATTGCTAAGGTAGTTTTGGACATGACAGAGAGACTCGAGCTTGACGAGAGCTCGTACCGAATGGGAGAGGAAGATTATTTATGGGATTTATTTTGGGGGTGATCAATGTGAGTCTCTGATCACGATGTCGATATTTCCGCGTGAGCTTTTTTTTTAGAACGAGGTTTCGTGTTGATGTCAGTTGAACTTTCCTGACGTGTCTCGGAAAACTGTCTCGGAAACCCAGAGTTTTTCCGAGGGTTAGATCTACAACAATCACGCAGTGGTTGAATAAGCTACCTAATGTTTATGGAAAGCCATACAATGTTTTTGGTCTGTCTCTATATAGGAGAAAAAGAGGCCAAAATTGATCACCCTGATAAATTCTATAATAAATTAATCACAAATAAAATTATAGAATTATAAGAGTTAATAGCATGAAATAAATCCTTGAATAAGTTTCCAGTTATAATACTATTTAAACTTTTAATTCTCTGAATTGAAATGGAACAATTGGATCGTTGAAGAGCTTCGCTAGTGGTCAATTCCGGTCTGATTTTTCTCCTACGAATGAGCAGTGTATGAATAGGCTAATGTTTATGGAAAGCCATGCAATTTTTTTAGTCTATCCTCTTTACTCCCTCCAAGCATATTATGCTAAAAACAACGGATTAAAAAATTGATAATGTACAATAGTCTCTGGGACTTTTTCAAGCCTGGAATATTAACAACGCCTCCGCCAGGGAGTGCGAGTGTGGAAGAGACTTTCTGACTTCTTGGAGTTGAAGTCTTAATGGTTCTTTGAACTGATAATCTATCATCATCCAGGTCATAAGCATCTCTTGGGAATTTAGCGTTTAGAATGCTAAAAAATGATGTTGGTCAAAAACAACCGAGCATATACCACACATACCCAAGAGGCATTATTTCTGGTCGATCGAATCCTTTCTTGCCTAAGTTACCAGCCTCCGCAGCTTCCTGTCGTATTATATTGTAATGCAAGACGAAGGCGGCCCCCCGAAGGGCATGGGTTAGTGGAAAGCAATGATAGAAAAAGTTGGTACGTTAATCACCAATTTTTCTCTATCTTCCTTTCGCCTGGAGTTGAGTGCTCTCCAATCTGATTTTGAAAGGATGGTTGGTTGTTTAAGGTAGATTGGTTGTTTAAGATAGGTTGGTTGTGTAAGGTAGTTTGTGTGATTTGAAGTCGAATGATATGAAAAGTGGTTATTGTATTAGTTGTGAAATTTGATGATGTTTGTTAAGGAAGGAAGCAAGTTCAAATGGGGGGAACCGGATCTATTTGAGCACCTCTGAAGGCAGGTTGAAGCTTTCAGATGCGTCATTTAGGGGCATTTTCGAGTCACTGAAATACTACGATATCAAAGTCACATCACCAGGACTATACGATTCATGTCGAGTCTCTTCGATGACACAGTTCACACGTCTAAGCGACTAGAGTATACTGAAGTATTTGGATGATAGTTTTAAGACGGGAGCTCTACGTGAATGAGTAATTCGATCAATCATTCAAATGGTAGTCTTGGGATGAAAATACCAATAATTGGATACTGAAGGCCCACCTCCCCCCTAAGGACCTCGCCTAAGAACCCCTGGTGTCTAGATCAAGCTGGGGATCTGGGATCTAGACAGGTATCATACTGAGATCATATAGGAATACATTCAAAGACTCGAGTCCCGCCAGAACATTCAACCCTTATACGATTGGTACGCCTCTCGAATTTACATCTAATTCGATTCTTATACAAAAGTCCTTCTAGAATACTCGTCTAATGCATTAAAGATATCTCTACACCTAACTCGGAGAATAGACAACTAATCTCGCATGTTGCTCGAAATTGTATTTCGATTATGTGAGCTCGAGTAGAATATAGCTGTAGCACTCCTTAAATTAGAATTAGATACCTAAGTACTATTCTTCCAACTAATTTTGGACATCCGGGCGGAATGGAATAGAGGAGTGTATTTGTTATCTTTGGAACAGAAATCAAAATAGTCGACGGTGACTAAAATTGATATGCCTTCCAAATATTGCAAAGTCTAATACACCAAACAGTAGCTTTACTCAGTATTCTACTAAAGATTTAGATGATATTTTGAAGGGGTTCTCGTTTATGTTGACTTGAATACTACAGAGTGTTCAACAGCAAAGGAGAAGTTTACTAGGTAAACACGCAATCAAGATAACGTGAGTAGTATTTTTGGCCAGTATATGCCTCTACGCTACTGCGGCTCGTTCTTGATATCGTAGGTGTTGTCTTATCTGAACAACATCATATAAACAATCAAATCTTGACTTGAACAACAAAACAAAGAAAAAGCAAATACTACTAGGTAGACATCATGGCCAATCAACATCGATATCAAGTAGATGAATAATCTCGAGAGCTGCACGTGGAACCATTTGTCAAGGATAGTGGTGTGGCGGGATCAATATGAGAACCTTGATGGTTAAAAGGATCGAGTTAAAGTTCATAAGACTCCGCCTTGCCTATATTTTCTTTCTTCTTAATGACGAATTAAAAACTCGGGATTTATTGTAAATTTAGGTCTATTGACCAATCAGAAAGAGTGGATGAATGCATTTATGATTTACATGATTTACATGAATTAACCTTTTGGAGAAAATTGAATTCGGGTCTTCCTGACTTTCTTGTTGTCCTCTTGCACCAAGCCATCAAGGTCTTCCTAGGTAATTTTATTATTCTTCCTACTGATACTAGGTAGAGTAGCTTAATAATATTCATCGTGTATTCATTCTTATCATTATTCACATTGTGATTGTTATTCGATTATCATTATCATCATTATCATTATCATTATCATCATCTTCATCTTCATCTTCTTCATCTTCTTCATCATTGTACAGTAACCTATGACATAAGATAATTCATTCCTATAGCCGCGAAAACCTGTGAATATTCCGTTCGTCTTCCTCTAACTCTTTCGCCCTTTCGCTCTCTTACACCATTACTTTGTTACCTCCTTCAAAGATTGTTTGCTTCGCCGGTCTCAGATTCACCTAAAATCCTAATATACTCTTGCTCCTTCCGAGACTTTTTCTTGTCTACTTTTGAACTGTACTTTGAATCAGTTGGACACTCATAGCTACCATCACTTTGATCTGCATTAATCCCACTGCGACAACACATGCAACAATACCACCTTCAATACTGCCTTCTGTAACAACATCGGGGATAACCTGGACAACCCATACAGTCAGGTTTGGCCTAGTTCGACCTTGTGCCACCTTGTATTGGATACATTTTTGAGTTACTACTTGTATATCAACCCCGCAGACGGAGAGAGTGTTTGAGGAAGCAAGAATATATCATTAAAAAGTTGGCATCACAAACGGTCAGTATGGAGGCAGACTCGTTGAATAATGATATGAGAGGGTGGATTATGGCTATCATCAGTGGAATAGGTCAGTATAATACTCGATGGTCCATGGACCGATGTTTGATCAACTCTAACAACAGTTTTTAGCATGTGTTATTGGTAGTTGCATAATATGCATAGATCTATTGATTAGATATATCCCCAGCAAGAAGAATTTCAGGATACAAGATAACAATGCTTTCCTAGCTGCATCTCTAAGTTTGAGTTTTGGTGTAATGGTAGGTTCTATCTTTCAACCATTTGTCTACTTGTTTACTAACTATATATTTCTTTTGATAGATATTCTCTTCGTTATATAGTATGCTCCCATCATCGAAAAAATATCTAATGGAGGGTGGTTATACAGCTCAAGCTGCTGCATGGACTCTTTTGGCTTGTTTCGCTGCAGGATTTATTGGCATACAAATAGTTTCGAGGCTCATGCATCAATTTATCCCCTCGCATGTCTCACATTGCGATCATTCTCATAATCAAGATGCACCGCATCACGACCACGACCACAGCCACAGCTACAATCACCAAACCTTCGATGGCTTTGATGGCCACCATGATAATCATCTTCCACTATCAAAATCGAGTTCTCATGCAGCAGTCAATCAAGGAAACAGTGCGACGACGGAATCTACACCACTTCTCGCTTCACATGTCGGAGAGAATGGAAAGCCTTTATTAGAAGGTCTTGCACCACCAAATAAAGATTCTCAGCCAAGCAATCGCCGCCAATCCCATAATCTTACCAGGCGACCATCGCTCATGGTAGTTCATGACAAGGTGATGTCTTTTGTAAAGGATAGGAAGGCCAATTGTGATGAGAGTGGACCATGTTTTGGGTATTCCGACCTTTGTGGACGAGAATGCTTAAAAACCCCCATGAGTACAAAGATTCCTTATTCGGCGCGAACTCCCACAGGCACCTTGTCAACCCGATCTCATTCTTTCACATTACCAGAAGAAGATGAAGAAGAAGAAGAAGAGGCTCCAGATAATTCAGCACAATTACGTAGGGCTATTTCCGAAACAGAAATTCCCAGTTGTCATGACTCTGACATTGAAGCTCAACAACATCATCACCATGTTCCCGAAAATGCATTTATGGATATTGGTCTTCAAACAAGTATAGCTATTGGATTACATAAATTACCAGAAGGTTTCATTACATTTGCTACAAACCATGCAAACCCCGAACTTGGAGTTTCTGTATTTTTAGCTTTACTTGTTCATAACATCACTGAAGGATTTGCAATGGCTCTACCATTATACCTAGCACTTGGTAGCCGACCACGAGCTATCTTCTGGAGTTCCTTCCTCGGAGGTGTGTCACAGCCAGCCGGTGCCGCAATTGCAGCCGCATGGTTTTCAATTGCCGGACGGGAAGGTCATGCGCCTAATATTGTGGCTTATGGATGTATGTTTGGTATCACGGGGGGTATTATGGCTAGTGTCGCATTGCATCTTTTCGCGGAGTGCCTGGGTCTGAATCATAATAGAAGCTTGTGCATTTCTTTTGCATTTGTGGGCATGGCGTTAATGGGTATGAGTAACGCTCTTACCTCTCAATAAGGAAGTGGGGGGATGGGAATGGAATTCCAGATGGGTACGCATTATGAATAGATGATAGGCGTTTTTATAGGATATTAGCATACCATGGGATGGGGTCTTATTTTGGAGGGTATTTGGGGAGTTTATTGTGTGTCTTTGGTGGGCTTCGATGGATAGTAGATCCTTAGTTGCGAGATTCGATGTATTTTTATTTCCAGACTCTCGGGTTCGAAATTAGTGAGCGAACGGTTAGAAATATTAGGTATGCTTAGACTGAGGCTTGGTTAGTATGAATACACTCAATGATTCTGTAGCTAAGTAGATATGTATCCTTCTTCTCTATGTGATATGACTGGTGTGAGGAAGGTCTACGTGAATTTTACATGGGTGGTGAGCGCATAGACTCTCATGCTTTTGAAGAGGGAGGAGTTTCATAACCAGAATGTCGCGCCTCCTGAAGACGATTCTCCTTGCTTAGATTCATAGGCGAATCAGTAAATATCTGGTCATGTAAGTTTTGTTCTCTGAGATATATTCGAGGAGATGCGCTCAATCAGGTATATAGAATCATAGATAGATATAGCTCGCGAAGTAGTTCCTCTTTATGAATTTACAAAAATCTTTGTTACTTTTTCTTCTTTTTTTCATCAGCATCGTCAGCAACAGCGGTAGTAGTAGCAACATATATAATAAGAAAGATAGAATATTATGAAGGAATGTAAGAAAATAAGGAATTTTTTAGAATGTAATCTAATGCTGTTGGAAAGATGGATGGAGATGTGGAAGAGATGATGGTCTGACTTACTATATATCTATTTATCTATATCATGGCGTAGATAGTGCAACTTCTCAGCCGTGAATCCATGAATCCATGAATTGGAGTATATAAATTATAATAACAACATACACATATATACATATGTAACCAAGCAGAGGGAGGGTATTTCATTTCTGCATCTGACAAGGCGCATTCCGATTCCTATGATCGAGTTACCTACCCACCGATCTATCATCAAGCATCTTTCTACTCGTACATCGTTGGATTAGTATCTAAACTAGTATTCCCCTGAATATCTCGCTTACAACCAGCCCCTTGAGTAGCCCGCCCATCTCTAGTTGCGTAGGTACGTTACATGCACGAAGATATATCAAATGTTTCGTTTCACGGATTATACATCACAGATCACATATTTTTTGAGACCCCAATCATCAGAATATTTTCACTCCCTTGCATTTCCCATACTGAATATTGGTTTTCTGTCTTGCTTTCCTTGGTATACTACATAAACTATTTGAAACCCCTGGTTTCTCTCGACTTTTCCTCTCGGTATCAATCCATCAATAGAAGTAAGTAAAGAGATCAATCTTTATCTCATTTGCATGTGAATTCAGGTTTCAATTCTCGTTCCTTGTCCACTGTTTCTCGCGTTCTTGTGTTCATTTTGCTCACTTTCCCGACTTTGTCATCCAAATCCGATCAGATGTGAATACTCAAGTACCATGGCCTCCATTCTCCATCATCTAAAATCGATGACTTCTCCTTTGCGAAGTTCTCCAAGCCGTATATCCGACATAACCACCACCCAGAACAACTAATCCAATGATACACTTAACAAAGAACCAACTCCAGCTTCCGGCCGGCTTCTTCTTTCTGTTCAAAATACCCTGTCCCTTTTGAGATCTACTATTTCCATTTTCAGGCTTAGGTTGCGAATCCTTATACTTATTCTTGTGGGTGTTGGTATCGTACAAATTATTTGTGTTGACGCTGATGATATCGTGGTTATCGCTCAATTCACCCGTTTCGGCAGAAAATCCTAGATAGGCTACGGATGGAATAGTAGGTGGTTCGAAAGTTTCAAAGCAGAGTTCCCATTGATCTTCCTTCTTGTATTGGAGTTCGAGTTTGAGAGATTTGTCTTGGAAATAGGTGAGTTTGGCTTTAGTTGGGACATTCGCATTGCGGAGACCCCGTGCGGAACAGCCCATATATTCTTGATCTTTGCCATCGTTGCTCTTGTCATAGGCAGTGTTGCCATCACCGACCATAGCCATTACGTAGGGGAAGACGGTTCCGGGACGATTGTTCTTGTAGGTGTCGAAGAAGATACCAAGACCTTCGAATTTGTCAACGGAGCCGAAGACGTCGCCTTGAATGCCGCGTTGCTTGGTGAGCCACATGGCGAAACCATCACCGTGGAGGTTGCCTTGACCATGGACCTTAAATTCGACTTCGATCTGCAGATGAGTTGTGGTTAGATTGCATTGAGGAGAGTGTAGGCGAATATATTCATACCTCCCAGTTTGTGGCTGTTAGTGGGACTCTTGAGAAGAGCCATCCTGAAGAAGATGGATGATCATATGTCAATCGTATGTACCTATACCCTTCATATCAGCCCATCTATCCCCAACTAGTTCTGGACTTGGCGCGCATGCATACTTGTCTGCTCTCACAATAGTATTTCCACCAAAATCGAACCATCTACTTTGCATATCCGAATCCAAATATGGCTAACCCAATTCCAAATCAGCGAAATCCCCAAACCTATGTAATGCGCCTCTGTTCAACTACTGACCTGATTCAGCGAATGTGTTCGAAGCTATTCCAACAAGTCAGTCAACTCTTCCTTCAATAGTAATTCAATCGAGTGAACAAACCGGTATACTCCTAATTCCGTCCTCGCTCAGCTTCGTAGTCTGCGTATCTCCAGCTGCCATAACACAAGAAGCCAGCCATAGCGCCGACAATGATTTGGGGAACCACATTGCGTCCTGTACAATCTGTCCCTATCCACAAGTATTCTTCAAAGCTTATACTTTCACCAGATTCCAATCAAGTCTTCAACTGGACGAAGGAAAGAAAAAGAGTAACGTAAAGTAGATAGAGAAAAAGAAGGATCCTTCTGCCAGAAAAATCAGAATAGGATGTTGAGAAAGGAAATAGTTTTAGGAACTACGAAGTATCGTGAATCGAATCCCGAGGTCGTCAGATTAAATTGTTAGCTGGCCTTAAGGTTTCCTATCTGTGTCTGTGTCTGTGAACAATTTGGCGTCGGGGATTTCAAGGTTAAGCTGAGATCCCTGTTATTTTGAATTGGGAGAATAACTGTCAGTGATTGGGGATACTGCTGTAGCGTTCGTGAAGGGTGTTTGGGGTGCTTGTAGTCCTGGAAATTAGTGCTAGAGTAGGACTGGTAGTGGATATTGACCCTGTATACCCTGTAAACTTTCAATCAGGGATGATAGGTACCACTCGGTACTTGCCTAAGGCCGAGTTGTGAATTTGATAGTCATCGTCATTCTTTGAGATCGATTAAAAAATTGAGGTTCTAGATATTAAGTTTAAAATTCAACAACGAAAATCCAAACCTCTTTTCCATATACAATTTGAGATTCAATCCCCTCAAAGCACCACTTTCCACATAGAAATCTATACATACACATATAAACGCAATCATGGATTCTCTTAACAATGCATTCGCCTCCTCGGACCCAAAAGCTGCTGTTATGAATCAAGTTCGTCAGGAAGCTGCTATGACCAATGCTAGACAATTGATCGAGGTAAATATTTTCTCTTTCCTCTAGCACCCTTCCCCCTACCCTCTCTTTCAATTCACATATTAACCATCGATCCAGAAAGTAAACGAACACTGCTTCGAGAAATGCGTCCCCAAGCCCGGTACCTCTCTCAGCAGCGGTGAAACCACCTGTTTCACCCAATGCATGGAAAAATACATGCAAGCGTGGAATACAGTGAGCAAACAATATATTGCAAGATTGCAACGAGAGTCGACTAGTGGAGGGGCGACGGGGGGTATGTTTTAGATTTTGATTTGGGCTGGGATTTTAGAAGGGGGTAGAGGAAGAGTGAGGGAGGGTAGGGAAGAGAAAAGGTAATCACGGGAAGGAGTGATATTATTGAGCGGGAGGGGGTTATGTGATGATGAAGTGATGAGGTGCTAGAGCATGCTAGAGCGGGATATCACAACAATGAGCCGTGATTTGGTATGGAACGCTATTATGATGGAGTGTATTATACTCTTGTACACTATGAATGGGTCACCACGTCTCTGGAAATGGAGGGCATAAAATGCAAGGAATTGGAAACAACACCACTATAAATGAAGTGGAGATATTTATGGCCATGAGATGTGATTTGATCTGATTTCGATTCGGGTATTATATATTATGTTTCTATTGAGATGCTTTCTTCTTTGCTTCTTCCGCCTCCCTCTTTCTTGCAAGATATCTTTCCTTGGCACTCATAATATCGCCTTCAGTCTTTCGACTCTTAGAAGCTCTCTCTACTTTCTGCTTCTCTTCTTCCTCTTCCTCCAAAGCTCGTTTGGTAGCTTGTTCTAATTGTGCTTCCATAATTCGTGATTGTCGTTCGCGCATAGCTTGTTTTCCACCTCCACTCCCCACAAATGTATTGCCTTTCTTGTGATCAGGCATTGAGCTTCCACTTCTTGATGAATTTGGATTAGGCGTCGGTTTCGCTTTAGGTATTATGTTTAATCCACCCTTGAGTAATTCTCTCTTGTCAACAACTTGACCTTCGTCATTGATTGCAATAGTGCCTCCCTTTTTCTCGTTGATTTCCCGTGCTATATCTGCATCAGTCTTCATTTTTTCGTTCTCCGTCACATCTTCTTGTGGGCCTTGTTTAATCCTTTCCTCGGCAGCCTTTACTATTTCAGCATGTTTCTGTTCACCCTTCTCAAGCATATTTTTGTAGAAACTGGTCATTCCCGTGCCTTTATTCTTTCTTTGCTCTTCCTCCTCTCTCAACCGTTCTTCTTCTTCTATGCGGCGATTCTCTTCTTGTTGTTTCTTATATGCTGATGTGACAAATTTCTCCTTATCTGCAAATTCATCTCCTTCAGCTTCTCTTTCTCTTGCGAGTTTCTTCTCCTCGGCAATCGTAGAATCGCGCTTTCGTACTGCAGCTGCTGCAATAAGATTGCTCATATACTTCGGCTTCCGTTCCTCCTCCTCATTGACTACCTTCTTCTTTGGCTTTAAAGAATCGTAAACTGCATCGTAATCGTATATGTTCGCATCAAGTTCTTCTGCAGACTCGGCATGTTTCTTCGACGTGAGCGAACTCGAGAGGTCGCCAAACATACTTATAGGCGGCTTTTTTGAGGGTTTCAAGGGTTTCGAGGTCGAGGATTTCGAAAGTTTCGAGGGTTTTGACAATGGAGTATTGACATTCGTATCCTCATCTGAGTCGTCATCACCAAATACGTTGAAACCATTATTTAATCCCATTGTGTATTTTAAGGTGGAATAGTAAAATGTTGAAGAAGTGGCATTTTGTTATGTCAGGATTATAATGTACGGTATGGGTCGTGTTTTCCATAGTTATAAAATTCTGTAAAGCGGCAATCACGCTAATTAGTGACCCGCTCTGGCTATCGATAAGAACTTTAGCGGCATTCAATGAGATGACAAAACCGTAGAATGCGATGTTGTATATGCAACCACAAATCCAGGTACGCTTATTTTAATTGTTCATATTACAGCCATACGATCAAAGATTATCATTTTCCTTTCTCAGCACAAAACGTCAACTAAACTCCAATAAAGATATGACCAACTCTCATCCAACTAAATTTCGATTCAAGAGGAAGCATAGGGAGGATGAACCACCATCAGGGAGCCATAGCGAAGAAAGGCGCCACAGCCATCATCATCGCTCAAAACAAAGCAGACAATCTACCACGACTAATGATCCATCCCTCTACGATGATACGCACCTCCCCAACACCTCTTCCAATCAGTACCTCGACCCAGATGTTGCATTCAGGGAAAGTCTATTTGATGCGATGGCTGACGATGAAGCTGCACAGTATTGGGAAGGAGTCTATGGGCAACCAATTCATACATATCCTGACGTCAAGCAAGGTCCTACAGGCGAGCTAGAACAAATGACTGACGAAGAATATACAGCATATGTTAGAGGTAAAATGTATGAGAAGACCCATCAACATTTAATAGAGGAAAAGGCTCGGCGCGAAGCAGCCAAAAAAGAGCGAGAACGATTGGCTCAAGAAGGTAGGAAAGAAGAGAGAGATGCTGAACGATTGCAAAGAAAGGTTGAGGAGAGTTTGAAGAGAGGCCAGGAGAGGAGGTCCAAGAAAATTTGGACCGAAAAATGGAATAACTACATCAAGAAATGGGAAGATCTTGGGAAGGATTCTTCGAAAGTTGCAGTTGCATCCATACCTTGGCCAGTCGAAAGTGGAAGTAAAAAAGATGTCAAAAAGGAGGACATCAGAAGATTTTTCTTATACGCACCAACCTCTGGAGAACCTACCGAATTACAGCTTACGAAGACCTTGAAGGTAGAAAGAGTCCGGTGGCATCCCGACAAGATCCAACAGAAGTTGGGAGGACAAGATGTTGATGAAGGGGTAATGCAAGCTGTTACCGCAGTCTTTCAAATAATCGATGGGCTGTGGTCGGAGAGCAGAATGAGTGGTCAATAATGAACGGCAATAAATATTAATGGGACTCGGGATTATCAAAGCATAGATAGCATGGAGTTTGGGAAGAACATGAGGGGTAATCGGAATACCACATTGCATTGCATAGGTTTTGGGACTGGCCACGTCTTCACGGGATCTAGGAGAATCAATAAAATAGAGATGAAGTATGTGCAATGAGTCTCGAGACAATTCTCATCATATACAGGTATCAATCAGATACTTAAATAGGGTTAAAGATTGAAAATACATCTATTTCGATGTTACATGTTATATGATGGCATAGATCTGCACTCATTTATACCTAGGTGGGTATATTTACCTAGAAATCGCAGTGACGTAAATAAATTATAGTTGACTTTTTATTTGAAACATTGATTGCCTAATTTGGTACTGGATATTGAGAAAGAGGATAGACTTTGCTCATATAGAGACTGAGAGCAGAGTTTATTAGTTGGTGAATAGGTAAGTGATGAAGTTGGCTGACTAATAATGATGATGGACAAGAAATACAAGATGAATCAAGATCTTCAATCTACCTCGCGTGTACACTTCCTTTGTGAACGATTTTGAATTTTTGTTAATGGATGTGAGATCTGTGAGGTCAAGACGGAGGATCTTGATATCCCCGCATTTTCACTGGTTGCATGATTCACATTGTGAGAGCAAGTAAGATCTTACTTAGTAGGCACATACATATCTACATTGGTAGCTAGCTAGTACTTGGTGCAGAATCAATCCTTTGATAGAATGGAATGGCTTCGAGATATCAGGTAGTTTGATCAACAGGTATCTAGGATTTCTGATATCAGAGAATGCCAAAGTACATGGAAGCAATTACTCACTCCCTGCCTACCTAGTATATAGTAAATATCTTAGCAACATCATCTCTTTCTTGATTTTACTTTACGATAAACGAATTGAGAAGTGTAACCTTAACTTAAGCATTGAGAGATAGCAGATACGAGATACCTACTATTGCTTCCCTAGGTATATTTACAGCCAAGGCATGAAAGGACTGGAACTGAAAGAAAGAATAAAGCGCCATCAAGAACAAACCATTAAGAGTGAAAAACTTGGCTTCGTCTTCTTTAATATCAGGACGGTGGTAGTAGATGTTTTGAAAGGCATAATTTTGTATCTTACCAGCTGCAGTATATTTCTGGTTGATCTTCTCCTCAACCCCACCAAAGCCAACGCCATACACAGAAGACGGAGCATCATCATCGAGCATCTAGTAATTGCTAGGTATTTACTCCGTAGTGAGCAATCAAGTTAATATCAACAAGAGAAATTAAATTGAACCGAAAGACTTTATTGAAATGGTTCTAGGAGAGAGAGTTAAAACCTTATAGAATAATTGTAAAGGTTTCTCTACTTCTGTTCTATCTTTACTCTACCTCTCTCTACCTTTACCTGTACCTGTCTGTACCTTTACTTCTACTGCTACCTCTTACCTCTCTCTACCTCTATCTCTCCGTACCTAGATAGTCAGTAGAAGAATAAGAAATACCTACGCTTAACGATTAACGGTCAATGGTGGTGGTCATATTCCAATCAAACAACCAACCTACCTCCTCCTACTACTTAGGTAACTTCTAACCAACTCTCGGAATCCAATTCCTTATTAATAATTTCCCCTCACGTTATCATCATTATTCATTCTGTACCTATCACCACCACTACCACCACCACTACCACCACCACTACCACCACCAAGTACTCAGTAATCATTGCGACCATCTTCTTACATTATCACACACCTCGCATACTTCCCACACCCACTACTACCCACTACCTACTACTACCTACAACAGCTATCTAACCCAACACATCCCACCAACCTCCTCCAACCCCCCCCCCCCCCAAAAAATACATCAATTGTTATTAATTCATGTATCATTATCATTATCATTATCATTAACCTCAATATTCTCAGTTGAATTCCATTTGGTATAATTATTTCACTCATACCGATATTCTCCAACCCTTAATTCACTCTAATATTGTATCATTCCAATCAATTGGTGCTCTTTGTCGCAACGGACACAGTTCATATTCACAACTACAACGATCCGCATCCTACGAAGCTTACTCAAAAAAACGAGCAACTTGCAACTCCCTCCATTACCTTGCTCACGAAGACTCTATCGAGAAAGAAACTTAAAATTGTTGATTTATAACATATCTTCCTCCCTTCCTTTCTAGGTACCCGGTAATTAAACAACATACACCCATTGATTTTCCCCAATTAGGCTTGTCTGTCAAGACTGCTTTTGGGGTAACCTTACCACCTACCACCTACCACCTACCTTACATATCATTCGGCCTACACACCCGCGGCCCTGCTTTTTGCTGACTGTCGATCTATCAAACTCGACATCCAGCAACCTACCATTTTCATTCTATGCCGACACTCGGTTTTTTGAAGAAGAAACGGACGAAGGAGTCTCCGGCTATAACCTCTCCAACATCAAGTCAAGCCACAACCAGTCCGACAACCCCCACATCATCAAGAGGCTTCGACAATTCGATAGCTTCTGTCTCGACCCAATCGACTTTACCCCAATCCCACGAGCACGAGGTTCTCCAAACTACAACCTCTCGCACAACAGACGACCAACCGACTGCCGTGGGCAAAAAAGCCTCAATGACACACGGAATAACTCCACAGCAGCAATCTGCGCAAATCCATTCAGATCAACAGCAGCACCGTCAAAACTCTCCCAGTATTAGCAACTTGATTCATCCACCACAGCATGACGGCGCGAGCCAGTCATATCCAACCCCACCAGCTTCTTCACAACCTTCACTACATCCTGTAGCTGCTAACACCAGCACACTTCAAATGGACTCCTCACAGCGACAATCGCAGCAATCACAACAGCAGCCACAGATTAGACAAACCAAGGGCAAATATTCTTTGACCGATTTTGATATTCAGCGCACATTGGGCACTGGAAGTTTTGGACGAGTTCATCTAGTTCGATCGAAGCACAATCAGCGATACTATGCCGTCAAAGTATTGAAGAAGGCGCAGGTGCATAAGATGAAGCAGGTCGAACATACCAATGATGAGAGAAAGATGTTACAAGAAGTCAAGCATCCATTCCTCATTACTCTATGGGGTACTTTTCAAGACTCGAAGAATTTATACATGGTTATGGATTTTGTAGAGGGGGGTGAACTATTCTCTCTACTGCGAAAATCACAAGTAAGTTCGATGACACCGACTCCGTGAAAGGCACTAATTGTTCAATTCCAGCGATTCCCCAATCCAGTGGCCAAATTCTATGCTGCTGAAGTTACATTGGCTCTAGAATACCTTCATTCAAAACATATCATTTATCGAGATTTGAAACCAGAGAATTTACTACTTGATAGGCACGGACATCTCAAGATTACTGACTTTGGATTTGCAAAGAAAGTCCCAGATATTACATGGACATTGTGTGGTACCCCAGATTACTTAGCACCAGAAGTAGTCTCGAGTAAAGGTTATAATAAATCCGTAGATTGGTAAGTTTTTAGCCTCATCATCCCGATTCCACATTACTTCTCCTAGAGCGAAGCGAAAAGGCCTCCACGGCAGTGGCCCAGCGGAGCGTCATCAATTAGACAATCCTTATTATATGTTTCCTCTTATGGGGGCAAGCCCCCAAACCCCCGTCCTCGCTGCGCTCGATTGAACCATATTATCCTAAAAGGCTGTATCATCCAACTAATATGAATCAGGTGGTCCCTCGGTATATTAATTTTCGAAATGCTCTGTGGTTTTACACCATTTTGGGATGGTGGCTCTCCCATGAAAATCTATGAAAATATTCTTAAAGGGAGGGTTAAGTATCCTCCCTATATTCACCCAGATGCACAGGACTTGTTGCAAAGATTGATCACAGCAGATCTCACCAAGCGTCTTGGTAACTTACATGGTGGTTCTGAGGATGTCAAGAATCATCAATGGTTCGCTGAAGTAACTTGGGAAAGGTTATCCAAAAAGGATATCGATGCACCTTATGTTCCTCCTGTTAAGGCTGGAGTTGGAGATGCCAGCCAGTTTGATAAGTACCCTGAAGAAACGGAGATATATGGTCAAGGCGGGCCCGATGAGTAAGTGAATCTCTTGACCTTCGTCAAACTCAACTAACAAATATTAGATTCGGGCACCTATTCGTGGATTTTTAAACAAAAGTTTCATACTCGGAGTCTCGGGGCTAGGCTACTTGTTCAAGAAGGCTATATTTCTTTTGTACTTTGCAGTTTAAACTATTCCCCTGCACATATATTACAGTACGGGCAAGATAACCCTACGTCACGTCATCTCTTTTTGTTTTACAGGCATTGGATTGGAATGTTAGGTGGTTTACTCTGGCTTGTTCACAGCTCTTTGGTGATGGGTGGGGTGGCGGTAAGGTGTTTGTATGGTTGGTATCGTACGATGGGACGGACGTGGGATTTTAGTCGACTAGTTTTTTTTGGTACTAGGAACGTGATGTCATTCATGTTCAAGAAAGAGGTATAGTTATCAATATGCATGGATGAATGGATAATACGACGATGTTCATGCCCCGTTGTATGGAATGAAATGAAATCGAAACGGGTGTGTATGGTATGAATGATGGAACTTAAGATATTAGTTATGTGTTCGAAGGGGATTGAAGGTGCGGAGGAAGGGGGAAAAGGAAGGATCATAAATCCGATTCGTATTAGTGAGAATAGGATATTATATTCTTCTGGGGCTTTGTATGTGTGTGTGTTTTATGTGAATTATACTATGAGCCATTATGATTGGGTGAGGTGAAGTGAGTAAATTTTGCGCAAGCGGCTCAACAGTCGGGGTTCAGCAGACAATGAGAGCTCGTAGCTTAAACTCGAGTGAGAGAATAAGCTTTGAATGCTGAGAATCAAAAGGAAGGTATGTGTGTGTGAGAGAGAGAGATGATCTAGAAATTAATGGGTGGATAGTGGAGTTGAAGATTCTTGTTGATGAGTGTGTGAGGATGTTTGAAGAAGGGGAGGGGGGTTGACGAGGGGGAAATGAGTGTGTGGATTCTAGGGAGGGGAGATGTGGTGATGGTGGTGATGATGAAGAGGTGATGAAGACTCTTGCTGTATTCTTTATCCTTTTTGCTTTCTTTTGGCGGAGGGGGCTTGGCGGGGGGGTGATAAAGTTATGTTTGGGAGGGGATTGGGAGGGATGGAGGGGTAGAGATAGAGGGTTATTGAGGGTGAGGGAGACAGAAAGAATATGGAAGCGAAAATAAGGAGAGAGAATGAGTATATGGGGTATGTGGATGTGGATATGGATATTTGCTGGATGAGCAGTCAAGCTGAGTTTGTGAATATGCTAGATTGGCCGCTGTGTGGGTTGATATATCTGGTATGTGCTGGAGCTTGAGTGGAATTGGGACTTGAGAATTGAGAATTGGGATTTGTAAGATTTGAGAGGGGCGGGGTGGGAGGAGTGGAAGGTGATAGGAGATGAGGAGGAGATATGGAGAAAGATATGGATACGATATTTATGGAAGGATTGGAGATGGAGGTGGAGATGGAGATGGAGATGGGGAAATATAGAGGGGTGTGTAGGTTGAAGGAAATAAGAAAAGAATGGGGAGGGAGTTTGGGGAGTTTGGGAGGTGAGTGGATATTTTTTGGGTGAGTGAGTGTCACTGAGTGATTGAGGGGGAGGGGGTTGTGTGAAGATACTATACTGGGTTGGTTGTGGATGTTTAATTATGGTTCTGGTGGGTGGTGGAATTGGGATTTGAGTTTGGGAGTTTGGGTAGATGTATCTAAAGGTTTTAGGATGATGGAATAGGAGGGATAAGCAGAAGGGGGGAGGAAAGGAGAGGCAGGATATATTGTATTGTAGAGCTTGAGATTTGAAATCTGGGATTCGGTATGTTAAGGTTGGGGATTAGTAAGGATGGAAAGTTGGGAGAGAGCAGGAGAGCGGGAGAAATAGGGAAAGGCTGGGGGAGGGAAGAGGGAGAGAAAATGAATCTCTTATACGAAGAAGAAAATAAGGAGTTGAGGATGAGAGTAGATGGGAAAGGTGGGTGCATGGAGATTTGTGAGGGTGATGTTTTGCTCAGAAGTACTGAGATTGATGTCCGCGATGATGTACTGCCTTAGCTATGGGAAAATAGTTAAGCAAGTCGGATGGTTTTCTAGATGTATAAATATGAACTTAGTCAAGGTGAGAGTGTTGGAAACTCAAATTTCAATGGTTGTGGTAAGATATTTCAAATTCACTAGAAGTCCCACGGGCTGGATTTTAGGCGTGAGTATTTGTTCGCTTTGGTCCATGACGATTTGAACCTTGGATATGAAGTGAAGTGTGATGAATGACTTTGATAATCTGAAATACTTGTGAAAAATGACGTCTATGGAGAATCCTGGCAAATGGGCACACCGTGGACGGAAAAACTAGCACACCAAACTCGCCAAAATCGAGAATCTTGTAAAAATACTATTATTTTAAAATTGAATAACAAATCAAGAAAATATAAATAATCTCACGAATCAGAAATCAATTATAATTTATAAGTTTTTCACTATTTCCATTTAGTTTATATTCAGAAATATTGATAGTTCGATCTAATAGAGAGTTTTGAAGATGTAGTATATTTCTGGTGTGCTAGTTTTTTCGTCCACGGTGTGATGGGGTGTCGGGACACAGGGATCTAAAAGTCTAGTAGACCTATATGATAAAAGCTTAAGAAGACCTAAAATTAACATCTGGTCCGATATGATAACCTTATATATATGAATGAGGAAGATCTAAATAGGCGAGTAATAGGCGCATAGATCCGAATAGACGAGTATTGGATTACCAGAAAGTACATAATGTAAATAGAAATATGTGATATTCAATATGCGATATGCGATATGCAAGGTTTTGAATTGTGATATCGGAAAATTCCCCATTCGAATCTATGTCGAAGAGGAGGGAGGGTAGGGCTTGCATTCAATTAGGAGACAAATCTTGTTTACAATAATTGATCTACTGAGATCAACACAAAAGATAAACGCCAGAAGTGGGTGGTGCGGGGTAATTTGTTTCTATATTTGATAGTTCGTCACATCCAAAAATAAACTTGAAGTACGTTAGAGGTTGCACGAATTGGGTATGGATATCTGTGTGACTGGGATTCAGGGGATGTTAGGCGCCCGGGATTTCATCACATCTTGGAGAAATTGATAAAATTATAGCTTGGTGTTACTACATACCAATCTAGTCAAATGTATAGCGCGTCAAAGGGTGTGCGTTTATCGAGCTGAGTATGCTACATAGTAATCTGCAACTCCCAAAATAAACTTACCCCATCGGTTAAAATCAAATGAATGCAATGTTTTATTTTAGAATACACTTCTAACCAATCATATCATATAATCAAGAATGTCTTGCAGATTGCACACACCATTCACACTAGAGAGAAACAAATGTCCCCTTTATGATACTATTGATGTAGTACTAAGTGATCATAGAGCAGAATGTAGTCAAAGCTCTACGATCTTTCAGTATCTTGCGCGATTTGCCCTATACACCATGCTAGTTACATGCTAAGGCTACATGCTTGTCTCTCCGCTATGCGGGTATCATGCATCGGAGAGTTTATTTTGGGTATTGGCGTCTTCTTGGTTTTAGGAGTCTTGAAATTTATATATCTGTTGACTGGTCCCTTGAGTTAAGTAGCTCTCCCATCGGCTTCAGCTTTTTATATTAGATATCAAGATAGACAATTAAAAGTCTCTCGATAACATCTACTCATTGCATATCTGTTCATTATCAGCAATATGTCTATCTCAAAGCATAACATATCCTCTCCATTGGAAGCGGGCACATCGTTGCTCCAACCAATGCAACTACCATCAGAATTACTCGAAGCTCTCGATTACGTATCAAAATGTTTGGTACGAAAGAGACTTCACTTATCATTGATCGTCGTCAAAAAAGATAACCAAATCCAAAGTTCCGCTATTTCCAGAACTACAACCGCACCCGGTTCTTATTCTCACACTACATCCCCATCAACACTTCTTTACAATAGCGCTCCACTCACATCTCACATTCGCAACATTTCACTCTCAAGTCGAGGAACCTCTCCAGTCAGTTCTCGTTCTTCAAGCCCAACCAGCACGATTTTCTCGAATTCTCTTTCGGAGCGCTCAAACTCAACAACAACATCTACCCTCTCCACCTCAACAATCTATCTCTCCCGCACAAAATACTCCGGCCTTCCTTCTTCCCCAAAAGATACCATGGCCCACCACATCCGCGCATCCATTTCCCCTCCTTTCACCCCCTCTTCTCCACCCGCAGAATGGATATCCCCCGACACCCCCAACCGCTACGGCATCACCCTCATGCATTCCACCACCCTCACTCCCCGCGCCGAACGTATCCTCCGCTCCACCATTTCCCGGGCCGAGAAAAAATTCCCCTCCATCGGATCCGACTGGCTCTCCTCCTCCTCTCTCTCCTCCCCCATCTCCGATCCCTCAACTAAATATCTCATCCGTCGCTCGCTGGCTCAGAACCGCGTCGTGTTCACCGCGCCGGGATTATCGCTCTACTCGCTTGATTATCTGTATACCTTCAAATGCGCGCTGCATACTTATTCGCGCAGTCTTTCTGCGGAAGATATGGGTGTTGCGATTGATGAGTTGCGACGTGTGGTTTTGGTACGAGGGGGACAGATTGGGAGGGGGGAAGTGATGAGAGGATATGAGTGGTTGGGAATTTCGCTGAGTGCGCTGTGTGATGTTGAGGAGGGGTATAAGAGGGTTTATGAGGGGAGTGCAGGAGAAAAGGCGATTTTTAATGATGAAGTGAGGAAGTCGCTTTCGGTGAAGACGTCTTTTAGTGCTGGGGAAGAGGATTTGGTGGAGGTGGGTGAGAGCGCTAAGGGGAGGGACGGGGAAAGTCCTGTTTGGGAAAGGGAGAGCGGAATTGGAGAGAGAGAAGATCGGGGGCCTTTTTTGCGGGGTGATAGAACCCCGAATCGAGTGGAGGATGTGAGTCCGGGGACTAGAGGGGAGTGGGAGCATTTGATGAGAGGAGAGAGAAGACTCACTCTTATTCAAGTGGATTGTTAAAATTTGGTGTGGCATTTATATATATAAGGGTTAAGGGTTAAGGGTTGCGGTTTATGGCTTATATATTTCCCGAGAACAAGAGCTGTGATCGGGAGGAGTTGGTTTTAATCTTGGGGTCCTTTAAACATTTATATCTGGGACAGATGTTAGGATGGATGGGAAAATGATGGACTTTGTATATACATTTACTGCATCTTTATATATAGTATATACGATTCTACATACCCACAATGCGGTTCTTAACTACAATCTACTTCCTCTCTTCACTATGCATATGTACCTCTCTATCTTCATCTCTCTCTTCATCTTTCTCTCCAAATTTACTATATAGTACATATTCATAATACATAAATCACAATGCAATTCCCAACCTCTATCCCTACCAGACATTCTGTTGAATTCCACGCCCAATTTTCTGACTTTCACTACCGCGTTCGATCTGATTTTCACAAACCCCCCTATCTCCATAGCTAAGCAACTACTCTGTCAACAATTCCATTAATATTAGAATGTGTTTCATATCGGCAGGAGTCTTGGTCTCTTCTGTTCTATAGATTTTTTAATAACTCAATTAGTTCGAAGCGCTAGCAAATCGATACCCAGCTTTTGGGATATAGGGGGGTCCCTTCGCTTATCATTGCACTGCCATGATATTTACCAGCGAGATGAGTGAGACGATTGAGAGGTTTGAGGTCATTCAATATATCAGTGCAAACATTACGCATGTGAAATCATGAAATACGTTTTGAGAATAGTGTATATGGGTATCGAATTAATTCTCATTTCCTATTTCATATTTCCATTCCACCTTCTTCCCTTCTTCTTTCTTCCCCATCATTAGAAACCAATCTACTATCCAAACCCCAAATCTACCACCCATATTTACTTCCCGCTTCCTTCCTATTATTCCTCCCCGTCGCAAAACTCTCCTCCAATGCTTCCCTCTGACTCTGCGCCGCCCCAACCAACTGTTTCAAACTATGTTTACCAGGCGCGATTGCTCTGACAGGATTATGCACAACTTGTTCTCCTGCTGCGCGGAGTTCTTCATTATGTGCGTATTCTTGATCTGTATTGAAGTTTATGATTTTTGTTGCAGCCTGTGGACCGGAACCACCACCTTTTTGACGACCGAAGAGTTGGCGGCGTTCGGCGGCGGAGAGATGGAGAGTGTCGGCTATAGAGGAGAGGGATTCGGTGTTGTGGTTATTTACTGGAGGCGTGGGAGCGAAGGGGAGGGTGTGGTTGGTTGTTGGGGTGTACTCTTCGTAGATGGGTTCTTCTTTGGAGGGGGTGGGTTGGTAGAGTAGTGGTTTGTATTCTCCGTTTGAAGTGGTGCTTGGATTTTTGTTCACTGGTTCTACTTCTAGAGAGAATAAGGATACTTTTGGTTTTGGCGCTACCTTCCCGGTATTCTGTGGAGTGGCTGGTGTGCTAATTTGTGGTGTTGAAGCAGAAGTAGAAGACGTAGATGCATTTGAATTTGGCTTCTGGAGCTTCTTTTTTGCTGGCTTCCTCGCGACGGATAATGGTCTGAACATTAATGGTTTCCCAACCAATTTGACTTCATCTGCTGGTTTCTGTTCATCGACCAAGGAGCTTGGAGGAGGTAAATTCAATCCAGATCCACTAGCTCCCTCTTCCTCATTAACAGGCTCTTCCGTTGTGTATTCCCTCTCCTGTACTGCTTCCGGTTCTCTACTAAAGGCAGGAGCTGCACCAGTCTTCAAATTAACTCCAGCTCCCAAACCACTCTTTCGTGCCGCATTTCCACCACCTAATGTCGCACTTGTAGATTGTCCCGTTCTCTTTGGAGCTGGCAAGAATGAATTAAATCCACTGAAAGCTCCACCACCTGTCTTTGCGCGCTTCGTTGGAGGCTCATCGGTTTTGGTATCGTCTTTCAAAGATGCTTGTGGTAATGAAACTCGAATTTTGCCAGGATTTGATCTATCGACAACTTTTTGGAATGCAGGTTTACCAGTTGTGGATGTTGATGTTGATGGCTTGGGCACAGTAATTTCTGGAGAATCTGAATCTTCCGAATCCGAATAATCTACCAATCCCATCGTTGCGGTGTTTTTTTCTTTTGATGATTTTGATTGTAATGGTTTGTGGTTTGTGGTTTGTGAGAGTTGGGGAAAAGGCTGTCATTACAGCCTGATGAAAATCACATAGGCGCCAATTTTAGTGTACCCCAGATACTGTAAGGCTGAACACTGATAGTATCGCAACTTCATCCATCATGTTGAATTCAATTATGGAAGCTTGATAATGACTTGAGCAATCATACCTTCTAAACCTTTTTACTATTCTTTCGTACTTACGAGCCGGTGATCGTTTCTATACATTATTTACATTATTTTTCTACTATGTCGGTCATTCAAGTGGAAGAGTAAGATTTCTAGCTTCCCAACCATCCCACTTCCTTAATCTAACTGACGCGTTACACAGTCTCGTCTCTTATCAATTGAGATCAAATTATTTAAATACAATCGCAGATGGTGTTGGTGAACGGCTCATAACAATCAACGATGGATTTCTAAACACTCCCGGATTCAAAGCTGCTGGATGGCGCACGAATGCCCCGAATATAAAACGAACACATTCCCCACCAATACCAACCGCCATCGCATCGGAATATTTTCAAGCACCACCTAGATCAGCTGGTCTGGCACCTTCAGGTCTTGAAGATGAAGTTGACGAAGGTGGTTTGCTCACAGGAGGGGCAGGGGATACTGTTGGGCCTGGAATCGCTACGAAAAGGAGGCGCAGACGAGAACAAATGGAGGAGGAAGATAGTAGTGATTTGAGTGATGATAGTGATGATGATGGAGATCAAAGGGCAGCACAACAAATCAAATTCTCTAAAATGCCTATACGAAATCGTTCTGGTTCTTCTCCTATTCGTGGATCCAATCTTCGACAATCTACTACTGCGAATTCTCCTTCACGTACTCCGGGACCTGGTATAAGGAGAGGTTCTCAATCTGCTGTGGAAGTTGTGAAAGAAAGGGCCAGAAGGGATACTGTTACGAGTAGTGAGATGTCATCTGATAATGAGTTTGATGCATCAGCTTTTCAAAGACAGAGAGAATCAAACAGGAATGCTGCGAGAGCCAGTAGAACGGTTCGAACACGTCCGTCGGACCCTGATGTGGGTGTGAAGAGACAAGTCAGTGATCTTTTAGAAGAGGAGGAGGAAGAGGAGGACTCGGGATCAGATATGTCTTCCACATTTGGTGGTAGTATCGACAGTGCTTCTATATTAGATAGTGTTGATGGACCGATAACTGCAGCTCCAGAACATATCGGTAATACTATACCTCGAGATCTTATACGATCCCCAACGAAGAGATCAAAGCCAGCCCCCCCAGTACTTCAAGCCCTACCGCCTCCTCGTCCAATTAGTATGATACAACCTAAGAGTTTGTTGACAGCAATGATTACGGCTAAGCGAACGAAAGCTAATATGCCATTCGAAAATTTTGCATCTCTCTCTGGACAAGGTGATCCAAACCCTATCAATATTCGTATATTGGCACCGTTTGCTACTTCAACGAAGAAGCCCTACGAGGTCTTGATTCGAAGAACTGTTCATGAAGACGAATCACATAATCGACCAGTGGTTATTACTGATTTGATCGGGTTGAGTCTATGGAGGTATTTTGAGGAAAAATTAGAACCTACCATAGCCCCCGAGAAATTAAATGTTAATCGATGGATCTTAAGGATGGTCGATGATGGGGAAGTAGACACCGACTTCCCGCCTCTTGATCGTCTCAAGCCAGTTACATCATTTACGTTTGCCAACAATAAAGCTGGACCAAGAGCGAGATCAAATTCCAAAACTTTTGACGAGTTTGCTTTGGTTGAGGCTACCGATGAACAGTTTGAAGAGAACCAGAAGCTTACTCCTCAATTCAAACAAGAGGCGGTTGCCTCATCTGAAACGGAAGAAGATTTTACTCCTATCAATACACCCAAAGCTAATACTTCATTTCCCCTTGGTACACAACCTTATCAAAATCCTCTTCTTACAACTATGACTGCATTACGAAAGAATTCCACGTTAGCAGATGCGCCTACAATTGGAACAGCTCTTACTCAGCCTACTTCTCGAGGTGGTGGTACTAAAAAGATATTGAGTATTCATATTCATTCGATAAATGCTACACCTGGACAAATGGTCGCTCTGGAAGTCACAACTGATACTTACTTGGCTGATGTCCTCGATACAGTTTGTAAGAAGAGACAACTGGACAAAGCAGGACACGTTCTCAAACTTACCGGATCTGGGACTGTCGTTTATCTTGATCGTACAGTAGGATCAATTGGTAACTCATCAGAACTAGATTTGTACCGGCGACGTTTTGCTACGGACGGACCATTAACTATGACTGGTTCACCATCAAGTAGTACACCCAATTCATTAATGGTAGATCGACCCGATCCTCGCAAAGCTCGTAAGGGAACTCAAATGTTAGTACCACATCCTCTTATGGAGAGTGTGAAACAAGATGAACTTGGAAGTGCCAATTATCGAAGGTATATAGTGTGGAGAAAACAACCCATGAGGTTTGTAGGAATGAACGAAAGGGTGATTGCGATTGATGGAGAATATTTACATATTCTTCCAGCATCCACAGGAAAGACGATGTTTGAAGGACAAGGCAAAACAACCACGGTGCATTTTAGTAATGTGGTTGGTTGTAAAGTGACACGAAGACACCCGACCAATTTTAAGGTATGTTATACAGAATCTAGCGTCTCTGCCCTCAAATCCGAAACTAATGAATAATGTTAATACAGCTTGTGGTATACAAATCACGAGAAGAAAAACGATATGATTTTGAAGCCAAGAGTGCAGATGAAGCGGCGGAGATAGTATATGAGATTAAGAAGGGAATTGCTCCATATCAAACCAATAATTGAATGAATATTATTTACATTGTACCTAAATAGTCTGGCTCCACGGCAGTGGCTCCCGGAGGGCCAGCGGAGCGTCATTTGCAATTCTCCAAGGGACATTCAACAATAGAATTTTCTCTGAAACGTTTTGAAACCACCAAGCGTTTGGTGGCGATGAACTCTTAAGTAGTTGGTTACATGTTCATGTAACTTTTCTTGGATTACTTTCCCCAATTTGATATTCGAAGAAACGACTCGCATCAGGCATCGGCTACTTAGATCATTACCAAGACGCAGGTGGCAATAGAATGTACCTCCAGCAGCAATCTAGTTGCCGAGGATCTGATAGATCAGGAATACACTCGACCCTAAGATTGCTCCAGCAGGACGAAAAGACCGGGACATCAAAGAATGAAACACTCTTTTTAATATTCGATATCAAATTAGATCATCAGACCTTTGAATTCACATACAAGCAAAGCTATTGAAGAGCTTTTGATTTCATCAAGATTTACATTTTTTATGTATTTGATTCAATATTGAGCTTATGGTATATAATATTTGAATATCGGTGTTTTCGACATATGTTTTTCTTTTCTCAAAGGGTTTGGTCGTTTGGTCGAGTGCTTTGAGTGTCCCTCCTGTTTCTATTCAAGTGGCGTTTGAGATTCGCGGCTGTGGCTGTGGCTGGGGCTGGAAAAGACGGCTGAACGGATATTTAATTGCCGATGCCGATGCCGATGTATGTTGATGCTTTGTTTTTCAAGAAAATAAACTTGGAACTTTAAGGATTTCAAGGTCATTATTATCCATCCTATCAGATCAGATCCTGGGGATAAGAATAATAAAAATAATGAAAAAAAGGTACCAAGAATTGTGATGACGCTATGGTGGAGGATGAGTGGATGGATAATGCGGCTGGGCGCGAGCGGGATTATGTTTTTATTTTGGACGAATGAGAGGAGAGATGTTGAGAGGGACTAAGATACTTGGAGCCTGGGCTGGGGCTGGGGCTGGGGCTGGGGCTGGGAAGGAAAGAAAAGGGAAGGGAAGCTAGGATACATGCCAAGTGCGGGGATCGGGGATCGCGGTTGGATGGACTGGGCGGGGGAGGTTAATACTCAAAAGTTTAAGTTGACTTTGGTTGTTTGATCGTTTGTTTGTTTGGGGTGATGTTGATTTTGATTTGATGTTTAAAGGAGGTAGGATTGGGTAGGATTTAGAGATATTGATCTTTCTTCCTCTGCTTTACTCAAATGTGATTGATTCAAATGGATTGATTCCAATTCCCTAACAGAGCGAAAAGAGAGAAGACAGAAATAAAAGAGGTGATTTGATTTGATATGATATGATATGATATGATAATCCTTATTAGGCGAGCAAGGTACACATGCAGCTCAACACCTTCAAACTTCGCCAAGAAATGATGTGCAGTAGGGATTTATATATCGTTACATAAAACGAGAAGGAATACCTGTCTGTGATTTGTTGATATTTCCGGTGCGGTAGTGTGGATGCTTGTGAATTCGGTATAACGGCAGCTTGCCGAGCTTGGTTGCTTACTTCTTTTGAGGGTGGTTTTGATGTGTTTTGTTTAATGTGTTGTGTTGTGCTGTTGTGAAGGATTTGCATAATATATATGTAGATAGATAGATAGATAGATAGATAGATAGATAGATAGATATAGCTAGGTATTTCTCGGACTTTTTACTTGAAGTTTATATTTTTATGAAAGAAAAAAGCTAATTTATGCTCAGATGTCTAGATGCCCCAGATTTAGAATAGCCAGTCATGATCACTAGCCAATTGTCTAGACCATATACATATGCATCTACTAACCTCGTACCGTCGGACTCCCCGGACTCTTTTTCTCTAGCACGGTGTACAATCACGACATGTTTACTAGGGTATTATTGACTACTATCTAGCTAGTTACATTGTACATTGTGACTAGGACATTGAAAGCGAGGTACTCCATCAGGATTCAGCATGAAAGAATGGCAAATTACTTTTCTCGATTATCGTGAACATCGGATTTCGGTGGTTGGGAGATGAATACGGTGGTACTGGTTACTCCCTACCTATATGTGAGCTGGGTTATTATGTCATCATCGTATGTTATGATCTGTGATGTTATGATATGACGATGGATGTCAGAGGAATTGGACCAAGCGGGTTGTCTCAGTGATTCATCATATTTGTCTGTTTTGACTATCTATTGGAAACGTCTATGTTGTCATAACACGTGAATAGTGGATAGCAAGAGGTAGAGAGGTAGGTTGGCAGGTTGGCAGGTTGGCAGGTGTTCCTTCGTATAGATGTTTTGTTTTGTTTTGTTTTGTTTTCACTGCAGGAACAACGTTACTTAGGTATGTAGATATGTTATGTTTTGTATATATGCAACCAATTGTCAACACTCAATTTCCTATTATGTATAGTATAGTATAGTATAGTATAGCAGGTACATGTGCTCGTGCTCAGTGCCTCTTTTCTATCACTATTATAGTACTCACATACTACTACTACTACTACTACTACTACTGTACACTACTCCCTCAGAGTCTCTCTACAAAACCAAAATAACTTTTCTACTAAATCACGCTATGGGCCTTGGGAGGAGTGCGTGGTAAAGGATAACTAAAGGGAGGTATCTTTGCGCGCTCTTTCTTCAAGTGAATACTATTGTATCTCCCTAGGTAGTAGTTGAAAAACAAATAAGAAATGGAATAACGTGCTTTGATTATATAAACTATGGGCTATGCAAATTTTATACAAATTATACTCAAATTATACTAGCTTCACATCTCAAGTACAGCCAACCTAGGTACCAACAGAACAAACTGAACAAGCGCGAAGCGTTCAACGAAAACTTTCATCTCTCAATTCTTCCAAGTTGATTCGATGGAATTCTTTATCCTTTACTCTCTTGCTTTTACTTTCGCCTCTGCCTTTGCCTTTGCCATGAAACTAGGAGATTAGTAAATACCCACTAAAGTTAGTCTGGCACGGCAATGACGTGAATTTTAAATCATACTTAATTCCTTTTCCATGAAATTCCATGAACCAATCAAAAATTATATAAAAGGACAATAAAGCTGGAAAAGTGGATCGGCCTAAGCCACTTATTAACTTGGAAGTAATGATCAGACTAGTATGACCTAGTGGAAGTGCCTACCTAGGTAGAAGACCTTGGTATTCATGGAAAGGTCGTTTGTGGTGTTGGTGGAAGGGCTATATAAGAATTCGGCTTCCTGTTTGTTGATCAACTTTTCTTCTTCTTTACATCTAAAACACATACACTCTTACAACTTTTTTCAGTCAACTCGATACCCAAAAAGTCTTTTATTACTTTCTTCCATTACATACCAACCAACACTTCTTCAAAACAAACAAGTTTAATTCAATCAACCGCAAATATGCAATTCAAGAACATCGTCGTTTTGGCTTTGGCCGGTGCTGTTATGGTATGCTTTACTTCCATCTTTTGGATATAGATCGATAGATTTATAGATCAAATCGACAATATATATATATGTACAGAGATACTAACATAATATCTTAGGGTCAATCCTCTGTTGAATCCATCCTTTCGGATGCCACCTCCAGTGCTGCAAGTCTTCTCAGCTCCGCCACTGACTCCGCATCAAGTGCATCCATCACATCTGCCTCTTCCGCCTCTTCCGCTTCTGATTCCTCTGCTTCCCTCGCATCTGGTCTCTCATCTACTCTCTCTTCCGTCTCATCTTCTCTCTCTTCCGCCGTCTCCTCTGCCGAATCTTCCATCAACTCTGCTCAAGCTTCAGCTGAATCTTCTCTCTCAGCCGCTCAATCTTCCGCAGCAACTCTCACTGGCTCGGCCGCTTCCTCTGCTTCCTCTTCTCTCGCATCTGTCTCTAGCTCTCTTGCATCCAGCTTGAGCTCTAGAACTTCCTCCTTGTCTTCTTCTGCCAGTAGCCGTGCTACCTCTGCTGGTTCAGTTGTCACCACCACCAACTCTGCTGGTGAAACCGTCACCTCTACTTCCACTGGTGGAGCTGCTATCCAAACTGGTGCTATGGGAGCCGCTGCTCTCTTCGGTGGTGCCGCCATCTTTGCTGCTGCTTTGTAAATGAGTGAACGGAATGATTGATTTCTTTCTTCACTTCACTTTACAACATACAAGGAGCTTGCTTATTGATTGATATGGGATTTCTAATTCATTGATGGAAATACTATTGGGGGTGATGGATTCAATGGTTTAACTGATGATCGTAATGATGGTTAGGGGAAATAGGTATTGCGAATGGGCGCTGTACTTAGTTTTATTTCCCAAAGCAATGAAATGCAATGTTACTATTACATGAACATATATATCTTGTCTACTTGCTTTGTAATATTTGTCTTTGATTTATATTTATATTACTGACCGTCCACCTTGAATACTTCCTGAATGCTCTTTTACTTTTATTGAGACGTTGAACTTCGTTTCAATTTGACTCAACATCTATGAATACATGAACACAAGAACATAAGAATCCTCTACATACATGATAGATATATCTCGGCATAATGTCATGTGTATTATCACCCATCATCATTCACTTCAAACCCAATATATACCTAGGTAGATAGGTACTCGGTTCACGTTCACGTTCACATTCAAATTTAAATTCCCTTTCTCCTTACCCAATACTCCCACTTCCCCATCACTTCACTCCAATTCTCACTTCACTCTCACTTTCCCATCTCATCTATTACGTATCGAGAAATATTATATTAATGATATTAATGATAATATTATTGTCATTGATAATTAAGCTGAGGATGAAAAAGTAAAAAGCAAAATTTGTGGTTTTGCTTGTGCTTGTGGTTTTGTGATGTGGATCTGGGAGAGAGGGAGGGAGGGGGAGGTAATGTATGGGTATGAGTGGAGGAAGAGGTATAGGTATAGGTATGGGTATAGGTATGATGTCAATTAATATAGTGGGTGAGTGGATGAGTGTTGAAGTGTTGAGGTCTTAATATTTTGATATTTTGATACCTTAGTGTTTGGATGACAATTATAGATTATTGATTTAAGGAGAATGTTGAAGGCTCCTAGGGATTTAGGGGTTTGGGGATTTAAGGACTTGAGGAGAGAAGGATATTGAGAGATAGGATGGATTGGTGGGATGTTGGGGTTGGGGGGGAATTTAGGGGAATTGCTTTGAAGATGAAGATGGAGATGAAGATGAATTTCATTAGATGGGATAGGTAGGTGGGTGTTGACGTTGATGGTGAAGTTGAATATAAAATACCCAATGGGAAGATGGTGATAATTTAATATCTTATTTACTGTTGGGGGGTGGGTGGGGATAGAGATGAAGATGAAGATGGATCTTTCTTTGATGGGGAAATCTTGAGGAGAGTAATGAAGAAAGGGGGAAGGGGGGGTGTGATTATAGATATAAATACAGTTATTGGGGAAACAGGGAAGAAGAGAGATTGAGAGATTGAGATCTAGAGGTTCTATGAAGAGGGAATGTTATCAATGGTATGGGGATGTGGGTATGGATATGGTTATTCGTGGATGATAAGGTATAAATACCTATGAATATGGATGGGGGCAAGCCCCCAACCCCCCGTAGCTCGCTACGCTCGAAGGGGAAGGGGAAAAGAAAGACAAATAGGAAGTCGGAGAGGAAAATAGAAGGTGAGAGGGAGAGGAGTGATTATGATAAAGAAGCGACTTTGACTTTAAATCCAAGTAGTGAGGAATGAGAGTGAGCGGATTACATAGATCGGGTATTCAAAACGATATTGTTCGAAGTGATTGAAGCGCCTAGAAAGGGGAGTAGGCGAGGTGATTACAGTTAAAGTAGTTTAAGCACTCGAAGGACTCAAAATACTTGGGCTTGCCCGTTCATGTAGGCAACATATACGAGTATTGGATTCGAATATAGATTCAAATTTGGATTTTTGTTCTTTTTGGGAAAGATTGAGGGGTGCAGGAACAGGAGAGCATTACGAAGATATATATACTCTGAGTATCTTTTCTTAGAACATATTGGTAATGCGTTTCTTTTCTTAAAAAGAGTAAGAGTTAACAATAGTTTTCCATTACACGGATTCGATTATTCGTGTGAAAGATAGGTAGGTAGGTAAATACTTTATAAACCCCAAAGAAATAACTACAACCAACTAGGTACTAATTGTATAATATAATACCAGTAATCTCCATCAAATATTCTTTCTTTTTTTCTCTCAATCTGTAAGCCATTCACGTGTATATAACACACACCACGTATCTCTAAACTCATTCAGCACTCATCAACCTCCTATTCTTCGTTATAGAAAGAAATATCTCGGTATGCATGCACTTTCCAATTTCATTCCTCGTACCTTGAGTATTATCCGCGCGAGGTCGTTGCGCGAAGTCACTGTATTGAAGGAGGTCCTTGCTCGCTTGCTGACTGGCTTAAGTAATTGATATAATTAATGAATTCGTATGTATTTCGATTTGATATACATCCTTCACTGTCTCTGGGCTCTTATGCGTTGTTAGATAAGTATTTGGTCTATGTCTCTTTAAGGAGAAATAGCCGGAATTTCTAGACTGGGTTGATCTACGGTTATTTACTTGATAATGAATCTTTTTACTGAGGGGTGTACAAGTCTAACTCGATGGTTCTTACATCGCTGGAATCAACTTGAGCGGATTGCTAAATCAGGCGGATGACTCTCTGATGATCTGCAAGTTCAGCAAGAGCTTATGGTACATAGTAAGATCTGCCTGCTCATATGTATCCACGAGGACGGCCCAAGCGAGTTCTAGCCTACTCACAGGTCTTTGGGTAATGGCGAAGCTTTTCAAAGCTACAAAAATAAACTGTTGATGCCCCGGACCTTTGGAAGTTTATTGTAAAAGCAGATTAGTGTAAAGCTTTGAAATTTGTTTAGATTGTAGAATTTCCTTTCAAGAAGACTTGCATTAAGTTAAGCATTCTAAATCCATGGATTTCTATGAGCTCAATTATTATGATTATTTAAATAGCGCTTTTCTGTATTAGAGAAGATATCGACTACAATAGAAATGCTTTAACAAGCTTTGATAAATAAGATAATCGCCTCTTAGCTGTCTTTTTAATAATGATTCTATTTATTTAGATATTAATTTTATATTGATTTTGACCTTACTACTTAATAGCTATAGGATCTCTTCTTTGAGGTATAAAGAAAATAGGAATTTTAGTCTTGGAGTTTTTTTTGAGACAGATCACTCAATGACTTGAAAAGAATTTCCTGGGAAGCATGATTGTATATATCTGAAGTATCAATTACAAGAAAAAGTGGACGATCGAGTACTTCTAGGGCTTCTAGCAACCATTTAATTAGTTCTTGGCCCTTGGGGATAGGTGACATGATTTGATTATCCTCCATCATCCAGATGTGACAATCTACTGAAATTGTTGCATCAATTCCTTCACTCCATAAGTAGGAGGTTCATTATAGAATCTGACAATGATTTTCTCAAGCAAAGGAATGGCATTGAAATAATTACCTATCGACCTTCGAGAGGATCTCTTGGATGAATAGCAAAGTATCCAGCTCCTGGCTCGCCTTGGCCAAGCCGATAAAGTTATAGCTATAAACGAGTGCTCCTAGCATTGTCAACTTGGTACACTTTTATGGAGGAAACTTAAGATTACGCAAGTAATCTTCTATGAGTATTATTCCTCCTGGTGGACCTATCACATCCTCTGCAGCCGGAAAGTTAATGCGTATATGAGATAGATAACTTGACAACTGCGTCTCTCATTGAACAGTAGAAATACCAGGTCTGGCAACGAGCGTCTGAGATCAGATATGTTAGACCGCTCTAAGCAGGATTGATTGCGTATGTATACTGTAACGACGCAACAATTATAGACGACAGCAAAAGATATAGTAGTGCATCTCTGCTTTATCCATATATAGGTATAAATACGATATTCTTAGCAAAGTGATTCGATTTCAGGAGTGCTGTTTAATTTCTTTTTTGCTGTGTATTATTCTATACTATCATTGTTGTCGTCGTCGTCAATAAGTGGAACTAAAGGTTGCATAAATGCGTTACGTTATTTTAGGCCCTGTCAAAAAGAAGAAAGTAACAAAGACCGAACCAGAGGGGCTGAAACCTGCTCCAATGGCAGAGACAGGATGAATACTTCTAAAACATGTCCTTCAATTACGAGAAAAGTAGTAGTAGTGTCTGTCATGTTTTTTTGATCGAAACAATAGCTAGTCCGAGTTTATAGCATCTGATGTGAAGAAACGGGATTTAGTAAATCTTAGTTGAGCTCATTGACCTATGTATGTATAAACTTTCCATTTATAAAGAATTGATTAAAGCTACAGTCAAATCCATAAAATATAGTCTTGCTATGATATTTTAAACGTAGACATCTCACCTTGACACAACCTACTCTACAAATGTAAAACCACTCTACCTACCTAGATAGATTACCTAGATAGATAGGTAGGTAGATAGATATCTATATATATTCAGGAATATAACGCCCGAATAACCTTAGATCAGCCCTATCATACCCCACAATTACCCCACAGACACACTAGCATCTTGAACTTAGTTCCAACGGTTAACAAGAATAGCTCTAGCTATTCTTCATTTTCTAGCCTCCAAATTGTCTACTTGACAAGGCAGACAATCAGATTCGTTACATTACAGCATATTCTATTTTGTAGAAGTTTATTCCCACAATCGACGCTATTGAATACTGTATCGTATGAAAATTTCCACCTTACGACCTGTACTTTTCTTCGATATGAAAAGGATATATTCTTATGCATACGATGTCTCCTATCCCAACATCACCTCGATAGAGAGACATTAGTAGGTTTTTACACTCACAATATCATGATATCTCGATATCTACCTCTTCATCATTTCATTCAATCCCAAATAACCAAGAAAGATAACCACTCACTTCATCGCCCGTCATAGTTGCAGCCCTCAATATGATTACAATAACCCCAGCTAGAATACATAGTAGCATCCCATATTAAAGACATTTATAGGTCACTTCAAAACACCAACACACAATTGAGAAGTGCAATTAAATATTGACCAATAATATCTATCGCATCCTCAAAGCAAAATATCATTTTGTCTGTAAGCACTTTCTTTCCTTCCCTTATCACTCAGCTAAACCGAGTATATTCACACACCATCACCATAATTCCCTTTTGCCTATCATATTCTCCTTCATCTTCCACTTCGCACAAATTCATTCGTCCTAAGATTCATGTTCGATAGACTCATAACGCCATCCATCATCTAATCATCCATCCATCTCTCCATCTTGCCATCCATAAGATAAAGGGAAGCTAAAATCACAGAAAGAAAACATAAAAAATCTCATGAGTGATTTATCCCGCCCAATGTACCAACTCCATTTACTCTAACCCAGGCCAATACCAGCCCAACCCATTTCCATTGCCAATTCCCATTGTTCATAACCAAACCCCAGTTTAACCGATTGCATTTCACCAAAAGTAGTAAAAGCCTATCCCAGTGTCGCTAAGTTGCAGGATCCCGAAAATCGTGCGCCAGATATAACGCCTGTTGTATAACTTGTCGCAATCAATATTGGATTAGTTCGGCCACTGTTTGATCCCATCGTTTAATAACACCCGATACGCCATTGTAAACTGAAGAATTTGAAAGCTTCACGAGCTTGTAATCAAAAGAAGGAAGAAAGAAGTAAATTGAAGGTAGTATTATCACAAGAAGTCGTTCGAATGGTAAAATTAGAGTTGTGCCTCCAACTCACTATCTATAGGCTCGACTTCGGTTATGGGATCCATGGGATCATCAGATGCATAATCATCTTCAGAATTATCCCATGCTATTAACAATTAGTAAGCTCTTTAAAACGAAGGCTAGGATATCTTACGAGAAGCATCATCTTCTTCTTCGACCATGAACCTCCTCAAGCTACTCCAAAGATCTAAAATTTGTTAGCTATTTTTATAATCGATGAAGATGGTGTTGACTCACAATCCATGTTTTGTTTGTAACGGTCGGCTTCTGGTCCAGGTTGAAAGTAGGGAAAGCAAAGATTAGTAACATTCTCGATGTTAACCAGAACTGTTGTAACTGCTTGCACCCGCTGTCGTATATAGACTTCATGAAGATATTCTAAGCATGCGTTACCCAATGCTTGAGTCTCTTGGATCCTGAATGCCGTCAGGTCTGTTTCGTCTGCGGGGTCCAATTCAGTACCCAAATTGAAAATCCATTCTCCAAGGAAATCTTCGGTATCAGATCTGACACTGCTTTCGTAATGAGTAAGAAGTGCAGGGACCCAATGACGAGTCGAATGGAGGCATATTTTTGTGATTTCCTCTTGAGAAATGTCATTCATGTTGCTTTGCAAATTGAGGAGGTCTTTGAAGAATTGGAGATATTCTGATCCATCATTATTCTCGATGTGGTTAGCATTTCTGGCAACATGAAGAGCCATGTCATGGATCGCTTTTGGATTTTCTGAATGCTCGCAATATAATATTGCGGCTCTCAGAAATGGGCCCCATCCTGATTGACTGTTTCTTCTAATACCATGAGTAATTGCACAATACATGTATCGGTCAAGATCAAAAGTTTCTGAAACCGGAAAGTGTAGCAGTGTGGCGATAATTAATTTCGTCGCGTGCTGGTTCTGATTGATCATGAGAAGCTTTTCGGTGAGAATGTGTGCATTAGTCCTCGTCCAGTGGTAATTGATTCGGTTTCTTTCATCCCATGAGAATGGCAATGCATGATCACCGAAGGATAGCTTGAATCGAGAATCGGCTTGATCAACCTCAGGAGCCATTGGGTCGCAAGTTGAGATAAGTCGAGCTAGAAGGTCAATGACGCTATCATACGAGACTGGTCTTTGTATTAAGTTTCTCTTCGCAATCGCTTGAAGCATTCGTGTTAATTGAGAATTATTATCTGTAGTATCCGCACAGATGATATCGATAGCCTTCATGAGAAATCCAGAGTCCAGGAGAACTGCTGCCTCATGATTCCCGAGGTTAGCAATGCTGGCGAGTAAACCGAAGTATTCAGGCCAAGCTCTTATGTTGTTATGGAAATTTTCATATAGTCGAATCAAGGCAGCAACCACCGCATGAAGTAAGTTTGGATCCTCGGCACGAATGTCTCCATTATTACCTAAACCATATGCATATTTAATCACATTCTTAACCGTTACCATTGCTCCGAGGACTGCAGTACTTACTTCTGAACGTACCACGGCTTCAGGGCATCTCAGAAGTAAGAAACGGAAAGAATCTGTGCATTTACAAAGGTAATCGAGAAAGTCCCGGCTGCACTCTCCGCAATATTGGCATTGTGCTCGTAAGATGTTTGCATATGTTCCGATATCTGGGACATCTTTCATACGCCCGACGACTTGGTCCAAATGATACATTGCAACCCACATGGCTTTATTTTCAACTTCATGCAGCTCCGAGCATTTCCCATTGTTCAGAGCCTCATTAAGATGCCTAGTATTTTCAAACAAATCTCGGATGAAGATAACATGTGCAGGGTCGTAGAGACAGTATTTACGCAGCCAATGCTCGTTCTCCAGAGTTATCTGGTTCGCTTGTTGGGGCTTAATAGCTACTTTCAATGGATGTCGCATCACAGGTTTGTTCTCCATGGCTGCGTGGCCTGCCTGTAGAGCTTCGAGAGCTGCAATCGACGGATTTTCATTCTTCTCCTTGACCAATTGTTCGTTTGCAGCGATCAATGTAGAACGACGTTGGTAGAACAACATGTAGGCACTATAGTTCTTTTCGAACGGAACGTCGTCAACAGTCCCATAGTCAAGACCACCAAAGCAGGATCCCTCCATAAAAACTGGATCCCAAGACGTGACCGAGTCGTCATTGAACTCCATCCAATTGACTTTGCCATCAACTTGTGGTCGCTCTCGGATGTAAGAGTAGTAATGACCGGATTCTGCTGTTCCAGAGTGGACAAGAACTCCAACAAGCTCAAACATGTCCTCTTCGACCTCGCCAGATTCGTTCATGAGATACTCAACCTTGTAAGGTCGCATATCGATTGATGGCGGAAATGTGAAGTAGTCGTTTATCTTGTTACGTGCAAGTGTGCGAAGATTGAAATCGAATCTTTTCAAATGGAAGATCAAGTTATCCGGCACGTCAGTAAGACACGCTCGTTTCACTGCGTCAACATGACGATCACAAGTCCCACATTTGTACTTGTTGTCCCCTTCCATGGCCTCGCCTTCGACATAAGCCTGCAAACTTTCTTCGAGAGATTTTTTACCCTTGATATCACATTGAATAGCGGAGAAGTCTTCTAATCTCTCTGAGATATGGGGGCATTCTTTGGACTTGATTTGCTGCACTAACTTACCACCATAGAATGATCGAACTTTACGTTTGTCATCATCGTTCAAAGGCTCACGTTCGAAACGATCGATGATGAGGTTGTAGAATTCGTCAACATCCATTTGGACATGGACGTCAATCTCAAGTTCATCGAAAGTTGTAATGGATGCAGCAAAATTGGCTGGCTCGACACATCGTAAGACACTGTTTTGCATGTAAGCAAACAATTGTTGCGTTTCAAAGAGTAGCTTTTGTGACCCCGGGACAGGTATATGTAAGTTGAGAATGAACTCTCTGAATGATATGTTCATAAAGAGTTGCGTGACCAGAGAGTTGAGGTAGCAGGTATTAGAAAGATTTCTGAGGCCAACATAACCGGTTGGAGATCTTACAGACTTCGATCTTTCAAATATAGGCGGCATCTCAAGAAGGTAAGGGTTGCTGTTTCGTTCGCTGTCATAAGGTGCAACCTCTGCACATATTTGCAATATTTCTCTGTACCGAGTGATATCGTCTTTGACTAGAGCAAATATAGTCTCACACAGTGTACTCCGCGTTTTGGAATTTATCAGTGGGATTTTTTGGGCAATAAGTCCATCACTTCCAATATCGTTGTCGGTTGAAATATTGGGAAATAAATGTCTTCTGAAAAGTTGAGCCCCTAGAGCTTCGCAGGATAGCTTTTGTTCGGATTGCTTCACGGTGATTACAGCATGATGCAAAAGGTCGACTAAGCCCCGTGTGATCATATCAGCGGCTTCGGGTACCCCGACGTCTTCGTAATTGTCGTGAGCTAGAAGTAGATTACCCCACTCCTGCGCGACTGTATTGAGATCTAAATCGATTGGTGTTTCTAACAGTCTTTTGAATATCGTCAGTGCAAGTGAAAAAGTCTCCTCACACTGTTCAGATCTCTGAACATCCTTGGGAATCAATCTGGCTATTATCGGCCACAATGTATAGGAAACTTCCGAGGGGGAAACATGAGCCGGATTGGAGTTGAAGGTGCATTTGCTCGTAATGTGTTTTGAGATGGCTTTTCTGACGAATGGGCGGAAGTCCTCCAAGAGAAGATCGTGAAGAAGGGAGCTGCCATTCAGATGGCTGACAAATGTGCTCCACAAAGCAGAATTTTGAGAGGCAACCTCAAGTAAAGCCTCAATACAAGTCCATATTAGATGAACCGACGTATCTGTAGTGGTTACTAGCTTGGAAGTATATAACAAGTCCAGGAGACGGTTCAAAAGCTTGTTGTCAATGAGATTCGTCGATGATTGGGGTAGAGCAGGGTCTATGAAAAATTAGTTGACAAGTTCTATATGGGATGGATTACCAATACCTTTAAGGAGTGATGTGAAACTGCTGATGAAATGCATAGTCAGATTTTCTCTAATTGCTTGCGGCGCACCACTGTCGAGGAATTTTGGATCTGATATCGCAGCTACTAGTAAAGTCATTGCTCGATCAAACACAGCATTATCGACAGATCCCTTTGTCAGTTAGTTGGATACCTTTTGAATGTGGATGAATTGCATACCTTCGAAGACTGAGTAGAAATATATTGCTTCAATCCATACAGGCTATAGAGAGCTTTGTATGGTTGTCCTAGTGGAAATATCTCGGTATAGGGAACGATAGAATGGCCAAGATCCTGCAGAATTTTGTCATAGACAGGAAACTGAATGAGGAATGAGTATATCTGAAAGCAAGATTAGTAACTACAACAGCTCGTGAAATCTGTATTAACACATACCTTCTCCGCCAAGTTTTCTTGCATACCGAGATAACTCCAGATTTGATCAAACTTCCTTGTAATCTCCAATTCCAAAGGACCTTTGTTGCTCGGCAATAGAGGATCTGTCTCATCACGGCGCTTGACAAGAACAAGCCCATTTAGATTGAGTTCTTGCACAGACTTACATAATTCGGCTTCCTCATGTTTGAGCTCCTTTCCACCGTAAAACACTCTGCAAGATGTGAAATCGGTTTCCTTTTGCAACTTTGCAACTAATGTAGCAGCATCTTCATCCGCGCCTATAGTGAGTTTCTTGATAGACGATGTGGTCTCATCAAATGCTTGATAAAAGATTGTGAGCGAAGTGCTATGTGCGGTAACTGATGGTATCTTGATAGCAGAGCGCAACTTTGGAGTGGCAAAGTGTGCGGTGCTGGAATAAGCCGTGAGAAATGTCCGCAAAGCTGCAAGTGATCGAGTGAAAAGTAATTCCTGTTCTTTGATTTGAGATTCCGGAATTACTATGACCATATCTTCGTCATCTCCACTGGCTTCACCTGTACTAGAAGTCTTCAATTGACGTGCAGCATTTGCTAGTTTATCCAAGCATCGTGTCAGAAATGCTAAATGCAACTCCCGTGCTTTGATCAGAGGTAGACTTCGGACGAAGGGACCCACATAAACACTGACAAGCTCTTGGATGGCCATTTCATAGACTGTTCCTTGAGGTGCGCTCTCGATTATACGCCACAACTGCTCTATGGCGAAAGAATCGAACGATAGGTTTAGCTTGATATCCTCATTTTCTTGAGACTCCTTGTCTTTTTCGTCTAGCCAGAAATAAACTCCATTCTTCACGAATAGCAAAGTACCATCCGAGAAGTACGCGGGTTCCAGTTTTGGCAGATAGCTCTGGAAACAAATGGCAAGGTATCTATTGGAAAACTTTGCTTTATGGAAAGCCTTGTTCAGGATTTGCCAGCCTGCTAGGCGATCAGCGGCGTCATTTGACTGAGATCCCACTAACAGGTTCCAAAGTCGTGTGCCCAACTCGGCGTTGATAGTGTCGGGATCCATCAAGATGATTTGTAGTATGATCTCGCGACGAGCAATATTGGCAGGACTGTCATAAGCAAGAGAGCGATGCCCAGCTATATTAGATTCAAGTTCAGCAACCATCAATCTTGTGAGGCCATGCTGAGTGGTCAATGCTTGAAGATCTGGCATCAAACTTTGATGAAGTAATGCACTGATGACGCATATACTGCCAGGAGCGGTGGCCGATTGTTCGGAGATGTCTCTGATACAACTTAAGTAAATACAATTACGTGCCTCTTGACCGGGTCCGTGAACCAGCAATTCACGCAGGTTGTTTGCTGCAAAGTTCTGAATTTCAGGATAGCCGTTTGGGCAATCATCGCTAGTGATCGAAGACTCACGAATCAGACGGACGCAAATTTCATAGGGAGAAATGTCGAGGTCCCTAGGGCCCAACTTGTGTGCAAGTTCTCTGAACAGGCTTTCGCAAAAATCTCTCATTGCAACAGTGAACGCCTGTATTGGGAGGGCAGCAACTTTCTGACAGATATATAGGCATTGTGGAAAGTCGTATAGATGGAAAATTTTCTTAACCATTTTTAGAATGGCTTCCACAACCCTTGGGTCCTGGCTCGTTGTAACAGTTTGCCAGATAGTATCGGTATGCTCATCTTGGTAGGTTTTTGTTACTACTAAAAAGCCAACAATATTGTGACTTTCATTAATGATTTCGGGGTGAGACCCAATACCAACAATGTAGTCGATTAGCTTATGTTGCAATAAGAACTTTGCAAAGTAGGATAGAATTGCGATATTGCTGGAGTTCGCTTCTTTTCCTTCTTTTGGTCGATGAGCACCAAAGAGACCCACAAGGTCCAAACAGAGAGTTGTTACACCGATCACCCGAAGTTGCATCTGACTTGATGTTATGAGCTTTTGAAGGACGGAAACCTTCCAGTCGACAGCAACGACCTTAGAGAGGTGTGTGTCTGAAATGTCGGGACTAATCATTTTCCGACTTTCAAATCGAGCACTCGCTATTTGAGGGATGGCGTATGCTGCGGTCCACAATATATACGAGAGACAACTTAGATGTGTAGTTGCAGCGTCAGGAGTCAGGAAAGTGACATTTTTCTCGATGATAGAATCCAATCCTGACGACATGATATTAAAATATTCGTATCCAATGGCCAACTTTCGCATAGCGTCGTCATGGACATCAGGTGCGGCCTGTCTCTTAGTCGTAGCTGAAGCAACAGTATTCATTCTCTCCACCAATCTTGTCGGATCTGTCAAATTCTCAAACAGTCTTGGATAATTTGGGATAAGTCGCAACTGGGCTTCGACGTATCTGGTCAGGAGAATCATGGATCCGCCACCCTCCTCAAAGTAAGCTTGAAACTCAGCAGTATCTTCGTCCCACTTCCAATTGAAACATGTTTCCATACTTCTTCCGATGTGACTTAACTCTGTATCGATCTTCTGTAGTTGAGCATAAGTGCGAAGAAATTGTGGTGATACGAGCTCCGACGTTTGATCTGCATCATATGTTAAGGTTCTGACGTCCATTGCGAGGAATCTCCCTGTGAGTTTGGCGTATCGGTACAGGAACTGGGTTAGAGATTTGGATTGTGCATTTACTCTGTACATGAAAGGTCCAAAACGAACACTATCACAAGTTAGCTTGGAACGACCTCTGTATTTGCAAGTACTACTGACCTTCGAAAATGCAATGCAAGTATCAAGTCCGAGAATGCAAACCAAAAGTCTCTATATCTAGTGAATGCGCCATGCAAGCGACTATCTGAATTGGCGGAGCGCAAGAAATCATCTATCCAGTTTCGAAGTCGAATAAATATATCCTCAGTGTCAATGGGTTCTACACTCAATGTTAGATACATTCTACATCTTTCAGTTCGCAGAATTCCTTACCATACTGCAAAATGTTTGTAACCCTTCTAAGTGCCATGAGTAGATTTTCTCCGCGACGTTGGTAAGGGAAGTGATTTAGAGGATCGGGAAACACTTCCTCATCATTGATGATAGCAAGGGTTGGACTTCTCTCAGGATCATCAGAACTGATAGGAACGAGTTCAACCTCTGGGCTTCCTCCTGCCGCGGAAGGAGAGGAAGACGGGGTTTCAATAACTGAAGCTGGCACAGTTGATAGAACATCACTCTCGGATTCAATACTTATTCTGGTACCTTCGTCTTCCATTGTATTGTGTATATTTGATTGACTCATAGGAGAAGGCGAGTTGGGGGAAGGCGATTCTAAACGATGTTGAGGAGTTCGCAGATTAATTGTAACTTGACTGGACGTTGGGCCAGCTTGAGAATGCGCCGTGGTAGGACGCGTTGGAGTGCTTGGTGGGAGAGGATGATGGTGGACATCTATATCATCTTTATGTGAAGACATCGAATCGGGTAGAATATCTAAAGCTATAGTTGTATCGACCGACCTACTTCTCGAGCCACTTCTGGAAGTCTTTTGTCGCTTTCTTGCAGAATGTTGTTCGCTATCATCAAATGGAAGTGGATGTGTCGAACAAGGCTCTGATGAGACCGCACGTTCTGGCGACGACTCTACTGAATCTTGGTCCATTTGGTAAGGTTGAGAAATTGAATGAATGGGATAGAAGCTGTCCAGGACAGCAGAAGCTGTAGCGGCAAGAAACCTTTCGTTAAAATTCACACAACGAACCTCTAAGAAAATCGCATGTGTGATTATAATTTATTGAATTGACATTCCCCGCACGAGGTTGAGGCTGGTGAATTTTGAGATGAGATTGAAGAATTGACCTTTTGGGTACAGCCGTATGACGGAATGAGAGGGGTAGATTCGTAGGACAAGAATTAAGAGGTTGAAGTAGATTGATTACGCGATTAAGATGTAGTATCGAAAGCTACCATTTATTAAAGTTTTCCCGATAGAAATCTGTTGGGGGGGAGGGTGGTAAGTAGAAGGAAAAAAAAGATTGTTATGTGTGTGTAGTGAGTGTATGTGTGGTGGGAGGAGAAGTAAGAGAGAGGTAGGTAGTTACGTAGTTGCAATCAACGAAATCGGATTGGAAAAGTACCTAGAACTAAGGTAAGGTAAGGTAAAAAGTAAGGTAACTCGATGTATTGTATTGTATTGAAGTGAAGTGAATGGGTATCAAAGGAGACCTGTCTTCTGTTCCTTATTCATAGCAAAATCAATATCCTTTTTGCAATATAGAGAAAAGAGAAGGAAGCTGGAATTGAAATATTAGAATAAGTTTTTTTGTGTGAATTAATTTTTGGAATGATTATGATAGAAGGGTTTTGGATGATGATGATTTACCTAGCACCTAGTCATAACTCTTATCAAAAGTTCACCACTAGGTAGGAATAAGTGTCATGGAGCTTCGTCGCCCCACCATAACTCTTGACGTGTATGTTAAAGCGGCAAGGAGCTCTGCTATCAAATCCTCATGAAAATCATATGGGCTGAGACTGCCTAGAAACAAAATGTAAAAGTGGCAAGGCTTTAAGAGTTCAAGGTGACAAAGTTCACGCGCCAAACATAGAAATTGAAACCTAAGGCATGTATGCATCACTAGAGAAGCAGAATTCTGTGCAGCTGCTAAGCCCGATTGTGTTTAGTGGAAGCTAGTACGTTTGTTTTATCTGGTCTACCGATGCATCAAATACTCCATAGGGTTTTTAACATTTGACACTTGCATCACATATTGATCATTTATATACTACACTACAAATATCAATCGGCATCACGATACAAACATACATGCATCACATGATTAAAATGAGTTGAAATCAATCAAACTGAATAGTCCCATAGAGAATTTCAATCTTCACAATTCATCTAGTATATTCACCCTTCAAAACACCCATCTATCTTTCTTATTGTTTCTACTCTGAAAAAGAGAAAGAAAAAAATGGATTATAGAAAAACCAAAACCATCTATGAATTGGATACTCCATTTACATCAGCTAATTGGTTAGTAAACGTTCAATGCTATATGTTATACGGTATGCACATGTTTGTAATGGAGCAATATTAATCTGAAAATTTAGGCCACAAGTATCATTTAAAGATCAAGAAACCATTGTGGAACTTCTATGCAGGTGTGTAAATAATCTAATGCACAAGAACTTGAAATTCTCTTTCAGTCATTGATTTATGCTACAAGGAGATTCTTCTTGACGTCACTCCTTCTCCTTGAAATTGCCCAGTCAGGACATGAATGCAGAGAGTTCTGCAGTATTTATCCAAGAATTCTTCGAAAGCAATGCCAAGCTAATAGTGATTACAAGACTAATCATTTCTGTAGTTTACTGTCCCCCATTGGAGCATATCGTTCCAATCACATTACTCCATCTAAAGGAAAGCGGAGCAAGAAGCGCAAGAGAAGAGACCTGAAGTCAGAAAATGAGAGGCCCTCAGAAATTCCTTCATCGCCTGAAATATCATCCTATATCGTCACAGGCCTTAATAGTATCCATCGAATGCTAGAAGAGTCATCTAAAAGAGGCTTCGAGACCAAAGAAAGTCTCAACACCGGACCAGAAACTCGGCTCCAATCTAACGAAGTCGACTCCAGCACTCAAAGCCCACCCCATACTCATTTCTCAGCCATATTCGTCGCCCGCTCCAATCAACACCCAATTTTCGACTCCCATCTCCCCCAACTCCTTAATACAGCCTCAAAAGCATACTCTACCAAACCATCCACAAGATTAGTACAACTACCTAAAGGATCCGAAACCCGAATAGCAGCGGCACTCGGTCTACCAAGAGTTTCATTCCTTGGGATTCTGGACGACGCACCAAATTCTAAGGCTTTGGTTGATTTGATCCGAGATTGTGTGGGGGAAATCGAGATACCTTGGTTGAATGAGGCGAAGAAAGCGGAGTTTCTGGAGACGAAAATTAATTCTATTCAAACCACGATTGGTGCGGTGAAGGTTAAATGAGGACAGATGGATAACGAAGACGGTGCAATATTCTGGATGTCAATAGCGACCACAGAATATGTTCATCATATTTCTCAGTATATTTTGAACAATCTCTATTGAATGTTTGATACAATCCGAATAATTACCATTACCCCGGTCATGCTAACCAGCAAATACACTGTGCCAAAAAAACACTACTTGGGCCCTGAGTATAACGACATTAGCAATGCGATATCCTAAGTCGAGTAGAAAGTACCAAAAGATATTTTTCATGATATAAATACCATGGTTTTAGTTTGAAGACATAGCAGGCACAATTTTATATACATCCTCAATCTGGAAGATCGAGTGTCTTCCTAATCTGTCAGACCAAAGACCCGAAAGTCACCTAGATTGATACACCCTTGATTAAACACGTGCGTTTTTACCGTTTTATCATTTTCACACACATGATGAATTTTCATCACGTTACTTGACTTCCCCCTGTTGCCCCAACCTGTAGCATCCACGAACCAAGCATACTTCAATTCTTCATTCATTGCTAGGTACTCGCATAGGCTTGTCTTCGTCTCCTCAACGCTATTCAGGTATTCTCAACTTTGCAACTCCCAAATCCCTTCGCTTATCATTCATTCTTCAACCTCTCAATCCAACCCCCTTTCCCCCTCTCTACTTCCCACCATCTTCCTCCCCAGCAAGCAAACTCTCAACCTTCGTAACCTTCTCCGCAAAATGCTGTTCCTTATCTGTTCGTGTACCGGCTCTAATATCAGTCTGAACACGCAAAACACCATTTTGATGGACGAGCGTGTGAGCTTGACCTATCAGGCGCATTACTTCGTCCCAGGTACCTTCTATATGAGGGGTGGGTGGTTAGTATTTTATTTGATTGTTCGTGAGCCGGAAGTGTGGTTTCTTCTACTGTGACCTATCTCTGTGTAGTATAATCTCACTCGAGCTTGCATTTGGACTTGCGCTTGCAAGACTTCCATAACCATAAAGCTTCATTTCACGGAACCTTTCAAAGCACCCCTTCCAATCACGATGATTCCGCCCCGAAATTCCGGCATCCCGAGATCGACAAAATTTACAAATTGCAAGAATCTAAAGAAGAGAATACACACCAACAGTAGTACCAGCAGAATGCATACTATAACTCAACCCACTAGCCTTCATCAATCGCTGAACAGCAGCTACTTCTTTCGATACCGAAGCTGTGGGAGTACCAATCTATGTTTGTTAGCTTGACCGCTAGGCAAACGTGAGAGTGAATAAGAAGAAGAGGAATTGAAAGGGGGAGTACGGGAATCAAACAAAAATCCGCTACGGCTCGCGGGGGTGTAGGAAGATTCGCATAATCGATCGCGCCACTTTCGGAAGACGAAGAGGCCATTGTTGTTTTTGTATTTTGTGTTGGTGGAAGGAGAAGCTGGGTTTAGGTATTGGATCTGGGATATTAGGGATTTTCGGAGTTTTTGAGATGGTTGTGAACCTTTGTTTTTGAAGGCGATATTGGACGGAGTGTTGATGAACGATGTTGGGAATTCGAGAAGAGATGGGAAATTGACACGTGATGCGGGGTATGTTCTTTATCTTTTAAAGCGACGACCCCGCTATTCCTTCAAGCTTGATTCTTGAAGGATCAACAGATGCAGATGGTTGAGCTTTTGTTTAGCTGTCTTCTTGTATGTATATAGATTTATATGTGTAAATTGGAATTGGTATTGCAGACTTTTCACTTGATGATAGGTTTAGAGTGTAGGTTGGAATATTTCCTCACAGGTTGTAGAGATTTTGAAGGGTCTTTTTTGTCTAAGACATGGCTGATCAATTGCTCTGGGGAAGTGATATACAGAATAGTAGTGTTATACATATATTATTTTATTACATCACCTTTGCAGTAAATTTCTGTTCCTTTTCTCCTTCTTATTATGTATCTCCGCGTTCTGTTTCTACCTCACTCTCCGTTGCTCGGCTCTCTCCTCTCAACTTCTCCCTCTCCTTTTACCCCCCCTCTCACCCCTTCCTCTGGCCAAGTCCATCACCTCCATCCTCCCTATCAAAGTTCAAGCCAATCATAGACCCTGAAGACGGTAGACATATCCAGAAAGACCTAGTTAGCACTCAAATGTATGCCAATTGTAATATGGCTATTGCGAGAACCCAATGAAGCATACCAATTGTGGATGAGAAACACGAGAAAGCACTGTGTAGGATCTCAACGAGAATTGTGTACTGCGCTACACTCACAGACAGCCAAATATATAAAGCGGGAGAAATTTAAGGCTTCAATAAACACGAGAACTATGTAGATGAATCTATGTATCTCAACAGTGCTATTACATCAAAACACAATGCTTTCAATGACATGACTGCCTAAGACTAGACATCGTGATATGCTTTTAATACTTGGATATGTAAGAGAGAAGATTAGTAATATAACGAATCGAAATTGGTCCGTTTCAATCCAATACAGATACATGAAATGCTAGATGAGCTCGCAGCATGTGAAAGGAACACTTTCATATTTACATCCTCAAAGTTGGATACCATACACTAAACGTGGAGCTAAATGATAAGAGATATTTCGCCCTTCACATCTCATAGTATGGGGGATCAAAATAGGTTTCTTTGAAATTCACACGTGATAGGGGGTAAAGTTTATTTCACTTGAAATGACAGCTGTTGGTGGACGATCCCAACCTTATATCATGGCCGTCCCTACTAAAGTTGTGCCAGGGTGAGCGAGCATACACGAGTTTCATCCATTTCTCCATTCGGCTTTCCAGTGAATCATTTTCGAATCATCCAGATTCAATATCGTATTTTCAGATAACATCACAAATCAACCATCAAACAGGATCACTCGTCACATACTTGATATGATACCTCCTCACCCCGCGAAAGAACAAAATTGTCGAACCTCGAAAAATCTGGAGGAGAAGCGTGGAGCGGATGTTGTTTGATGAATTGTGGATTGACTGGTCTGATCTTTGGGTTGAATCCGGTAGACTCGGAATAGAGTGGAGAAGATGGGAAATTCTCTAATCTCTTACAGATTTCGATATGGTTAAGATGTATGGACGAGGCAGACTCGTAAGGTTTTCATTTGGAAGGTCTAATATACGGCAAAAGATTATTAATATTTGATACTGGCACATTGATCTTTGTCCATGGTGATAGTTTCCTGTCTGCTTACCTACCTGCTATTTATGGAACTAGGTCTTTTCGGGAAAGGGGTATTCCCGGTGGCTAGGGCTTGCATATGGCTGGCATAAGATCAACATCTTCAGCCTTCTTCAACTACAACTTCACCCACTTGATTACTTTGGCAGGTGGGCTGGTGGCAGGTCCAGCTCAAGGGCCAGCTGCAACTCTTGAAGATCATTCTCCATTGTTGCGTGATAGAGAAAAGCTTACATTGGTCAATTTAATCAGTTGTCCTCGTCATCTTCCGCGAGGCCGACTGTACCGATTACACTTTTTTGGGTCAATGCATTGATTTCTCAACGCCTCAATTAAGGATAAAAATAGAAACGGCTCTAGGAAGATTTTCGTATCTTTCCAGCCAATTTTTTTTTGACATGCAACGATCCTCACTCTCTCACCAACCTCAAACGTCAGTATAAACGATTTGACTTGAACAAGCATCACCCGGTGTGACATCCCATACCATCCTCAAACCGGAACTTTTCCATCGTTTCATGCAGATCTAGAAGTATTGATTGGAAGTTCTCCTTTCTAATTCTTACTCAAATACGGATGAGGTCCACTTTTCCAAGACTCGTAATGTTGTTGGCTTACGACAATCTCAAGAGAATTAATTGAAAGAGGCAACGAGGCGCAGTAGAGTGAGGCGAGTCGTAACGTATTCCGTAGTTTTCATATATGGGTAATCAATCTATTTACTTTGATCAAAAGTTCTCCATACTTTTGAAGCCTCTTTCTTTCTTTCCAAGAATTTTTATTTTTGGGTGTTTGAATTTTCTCATATATCTGTTGTTGAGCACTTGTGGTGTTTTCTTTGTCATATTTCTTCAGAAGCAACGCGTTTTATAGCCGCCTTACCACTCTTTCGAACGAAGGATTCTTATCTCATTCTCGTGGAAATCCTTTACTCCATTAAATATGCGGTCATTTGCATTTGCCGCAGCGGCAATTCTTTCTTTGGTTAGCTCTTCGCAGGCCATGCCTCAAAATGGTGGTGGAGGATATGGAGGATATGGAGGTCAAGAATCATCATCGTCGTCGTCGATATCTGTTGCAGTTGCAACATCAGCTACATCATCAGCCAGTTCCGTATCATTCGCTGAAGCAGCAGTATCAACAAGCACAACTGCCTGTAATAACTCACCAGAACTATGTAGTCGAAACTATAACAACATAACACATATGGGTGCCCACGACGTTGCATTTCTTCGAGACTCAACGACCGGGTATTCAACATCAGGGAATCAGTTCTACAATGCTACTGTTGCTCTATCCGCCGGTATTAGATTGCTTCAAGCACAGGTTCATAACTCGAATGGAACTTTAGAACTATGTCACACATCTTGTTTACTCCTTGATGGTGGTAGTCTTGAGTCGTTTCTTAAGGAAATCAAAACATGGATGGATGCCAATACTAACGAAGTTGTCACTCTGCTCCTTGTTAACTCCGACGACGAATCAGCCGCTACTTTCGGACCAGTCTTCTCATCTTCCGGTATCGATACTTACGGCTATACTCCTACTTCTACCACCGCACCAATCGCTACTTGGCCAACCCTTCAAACCCTCATCACTGCCAATACAAGATTGATTACTTTCATCGCAAGTATTGACTATGATTCCACATATCCATATCTCCTTCCAGAATTTACATACGTTTTCGAAACCTACTTTGGGGTTCTGTCTCTAGACGCCTTCAATTGTACCCTCCAACGTCCTAGCAGCGTCGATTCTGCCTCCGCCGCTGTCTCATCTAATTACATGGGTCTCATCAATCATTTCGCCGACACAGCCCAATCATTTGGTATCACAATCCCAGATGTAAGCAACATCACTACAACGAACTCCGCCGCTACCGGCACAACAGGTGCACTGGGAACTCAGGCAGAGCAGTGCAAGAGCGAGTGGGGCATCAAACCAACTTTTATCCTGGTAGATTTCTTCAACGTAGGACCTAGTATCAACACCGCGGACATCATGAATGGAATTTATGGGGAAACTACCGGAAGGACAAACGTTAGTACGAGTGTTTTGACCGCCAGTAGTGATTCTAGTAGTGATTCCAGTAGTGGTGCTAGTTCTCTGGGTTTGGGGATGTGGAAGAATTGGGAATGTATGTGGGCTATGATTGGAGTGGTCGCAGTGGGGAACTTGGTCTGGTTATAGACGATGTGGTGGGAATACTCCTCTCATTCTTCATTGGGGGATATCTTTTGTTTATGGAACTATGATTGAAGATTTGCTTTTACATTTACATAGCGATGGCGTTTCGGAAATTGGGCTTGGGAGGCAAAATTACACCAAGATGATACTGGTTTCGGAAAAAGACCCATCTAGATAGACTTTACGTCACTTCAATTGAAGATATGAGCCATTGAGTCGCACGTTTGTATGCACACAATACTCTGGCAAGAATTACATTTATTTCACAAATAATTTTGTTATCCATGTAAAGTCAAGTATTTAATTGATTCATCGTGACTTGAAATATCGATCTCTCTTATCTGAATATTAAACACCCAGCTTCTTGTCCGTATCGGATTTTCCAAAAATAGTTCGTCCAGAATGGTGGAAGTCTAACCAATCATTGATCTCTAATCCGACCCACTTAAAACCGGCGACATCAAATGTGAACCTTCACTTCATGCACGCCCTACAATTGACATCACGACAACTAGCTTTCCACGTTCATTGACTTCCTTCCTCAATTTCTAATGGTTCGATCAACATTCCTGCTACTATAGGTAGGTCTTGATTGAGTATCCTCCCCGGATCCACGGATTCGGCAGCAGTGACCAGCATGCAATTGGACATCTGACTTGCCGATATGCTTACGGTTAGATCTCGTTCATTAAAGCTAAGAGACACTTCCCCCATTCTCTCGATATCACATTTCGACCTCGCATATTCTAGGAGATATGCGGATTATCATATGTGGAAGTCAAATCCTCATTATCATTAGATAGCAACCATAAGCAATCTATGAGTCATTTCATAATGTCGATAAATAGTTAAGGTAAGATAGAGTACGATAGTATACTTAAGTCTTGAATTCCTCTTCAATTGCTTTTCTTGTTCTCCTCTTTCTTTTCTATTGCCCATTTATAGTACACAACAATGGCCATACCACCCATCCCCCAAATTCGCAAAAGTCGACCTCATTCCTTGGGATCCAGACTCTCCATCCCATGTCGAGAGATTATTCAATCAACGAGTAGCTTGCACCTGGAACTCAGAATACGTAGAATCATGGCGCGAAAAACAGAGACAGGGCGCTATTACTCTTCAATGGATCGTACGTATCTCTCTATTCCAATTATCCATCAAATCTAACATACTCTAAGGTCCTACCAATTACCACCGTCTCTCGCGATGATCTTCATAAGCTCCACACAACGCATTTCCCCTTAGAATCAGAACCATTAATTGATTCCGCAACAACATTCAACGCACTACCTCGTACCCCTCCCTCACCACCCCACTCCTTCCTCCCCATCGGCCACATAGGCCTCGAAGTCCAACCGTCTTCCCCCATCTCCCCCTCTCCCTCCTCCACCTATAAAATATCTGGTCTCTACATTTCCGGCGCCATGCGCAGCTTAGGTCTAGGCCGCGCAACCATGGATACAATCGAGGCACTTGCCTCTTCGCCCCCGATTTCTGCGAGAAAATTATTACTAGAAGTTATAGCGAATGAATATCCGGGGAAGGAAGAACGGAATGTGGCGCTGAAAGTGAAGAAGCAGCCGGTGGAGAGACAGGATTGGTATGCTAGGAGGGGGTATAGGGTTGTAGGGATGAAGGATGGGATGTGGCCTGAAAAGGATGAGGAGGGGAGGGTGTGGACGGCTAGGTGTTTGTTTATGGAGAGGGTTGTGGGGTAGATGGAAGGGAAATTTTTCGTGCATAAGGAGTTTTAAAAGAGGAGATATGGAAGATACGGATGAAAGAGACGAACATAGAAAAGGAGACCAGCGAAGATTTTCGCAAGATGCGGCACGCGACTCGCTAAATACTTCTAAAATATTCTATCCAATCATATATCAGAACCTCAACCTCAACCTGAATCTACCCCTTTTCTTTTGTTGCACATCTGAAATTCTGTCGCGGTGGAAGATGAGCAGTCGTTAGGTACTTTGGCTTAGTTTTGTTGCATATCTAACAATTCCCCGCGACGGGGCACTGTCTACATTTGGCGTTTTCGTTCTATCTCACTCTTTCTCGTGGTGGTTCGTTGGTCCCCGAGGTTCCATGGTGGTCCTTCTAAATCACGGTATGTTGCGTGTCTGAAATCTTCTATCGTGGAATTAGGTTGGGTTATTCCTTGACATTTTGTTGCATATCTAAGTCTCCCGCCATGGAACGTAGGTCGTTTTTTGGTCTTTTGTTGCATGTTCCCTCTAATCCCGTGCTGAAGTAGAGCCCGTTTAGATCTAGATATCTCCATAACGACGGAGGTCAAAGTCTACTAGTTTCCCGCCGTAGTAAGTTAGATCTGGACTTAGATAAATTGCAATCCGCCGTGATGGGAAGTAGGCTAGATTTGGACTTTTGTTGCATATCTGATTCTATTCCATGATGTGATATTAATCATTTTGGGATTTTTGTTGCACATCTAACACTTTTCCGCGGCGGGGCGAAGATTTATCGTATATTTCATTCTCATTCTCATTCTTTCTCACGGTGAAATATCTAGAAGAGTTAGGTTTTGTTGCACATCTGAAATCCTTCTGTGGTGGTAAATGTGGGCTTGTGGGCTTTTATTGTGTGGTTTTCGACTATAGATGCTCGTTTGTTGCATATCTGTGATATTACTATGACAACAAAGGTCAATTATATGTCTAATTTTTCATTGTGAAGAGTTTGTTATTTCAAATTTATGGATTAATACATATCTGCAAATCTTTGTAATGGGGTATGGGCTGTTTCTGGATTCTTGTTGCATATCTAATTCCATTCCATAACGGAACTAGAAAGTCCTTAAATACAAACCCGAGTCAGACCTTGAATAGACAGTTTGTTGCACATCTGAAAATTCTCCGCGACGGAACGTGAGATTGTTCTTCGATCTTGGAGATTCTGTTGTATATCAATGTTGCCTTGGCGGGACTGGGAACTTTTTGACCTATATTTAGATTTAGATTTGTGTGATATGTCCAGGAATCTCCAATATCGAATGGTGGAATATAGGATTTTGACATGTCAAGATTTGGTTGCATATCTCATTGTGTTCCGTGATGGAATTGGAATGAATTGATATTTACATTGAAAGTTGTAGAATACAAGTAATGTTTTAGCTGTTGTATGTCTAAAATTGGACCATAGCGGAACTCATCAAATCAAGACCAGTTCTTGAATATCTGGCGATTTGTTGCACATCTGAAACTCTCATACGGTGGGATATCATATTGGACTTCTATTCATATCCTTTTGCACCATGCTAAGACTGAAAACTGCCTGGACCCGATAGATCAAGATCAGACATTGAAGTTCTATGGTGTATCTGACAGCCTGCTACGGTGGAATGAACATATGCTGTATTAATGTTATATTGAGCTTTTATTGCATATCTTAATATTGCCACGGCGGAATCGGAAACCGCTTGATTCTGAATGTGGATATGGAAGGGGGGGGGGATAATTCTATAGATTGTATTTGGATCTCTGATCTCTGTTGCACATCTTGCTACGTCACTATATCTCATACTGCTATTGTGGAACTAAATAGAGACTGCTTGAACCTAGCGGGTATTTGTTGCACATCTCAAATCCCCCGTGGCGGGATACAACCCCATTTTTAGCTATTGAACTTTGCCGTATCTAATATTCAACCCATTTGTTGCACATCTCTTCGCCGCCATGGGGGGGATTAGACCTAGCAGACCAGACCAACGCAACAACTTCAAGATTTTGTTGCATATCTGAGACCTTGCCACGGTGGACTGAACACATCTTGTAATAATGCTATATTGGGCATTGATTGCATATCTAGCTCTCACCATCGCATTACAAACTACCAAAATCGAAATCTAGACCTAGGTACCTAGGTAGTTAGTGTTTGATTTAAACCTGTGTTTGTTTTGTTGTAGCGGTGAGATATCCTCGTGGCGGAGCATAACCGATCATTAGCATAATTTTTGTTGCATATCTTATTCCATGCCATGACCGAGCCCCATTTTTTTCTAAATATAATTTCAGAGATTTTGTTGCATATCGATAGATCTCGTTGCATGTCTGATCTGATATTACTTCTCACCATGGTGTGCAGATCGGCAAAGTTAATGTAAGATTTCCTTGTCTCAGACGATTGAACATTGTGATTGGACTTGCATACAAATTCAAAGCCTCTCTCTCGTATATAAAATCGTTTAATGAATTCGAATAGTCTCAGGGTATCTTTATCATTAATCGTTTGAAGCATAGAAATACATCCCAATTTCCAAACTCCTCGCTAACCCATCCATCCAAAACCTCGATCCAAATCCGATCGTGAGAATATGCTATGGAACATACTCTCTATCCTAAAGTATCCCACGAACCTAAACCTGATAATGCGAAGCTTCAAGCTAGGTCATAGAACGCCCTTCCAAATAATGTGATGCACCAAAATAAACACTTTTCCATCTTTCTTTTCCTTTCCTTTTCTTTCCTTCCCATTTGTATAACTCCAGGTTGTTGCTCGTAAAATTCATATATTCATAGCTTTCCCTTCTTTTAACTTTGTCCTCCTTCCCATGGACCACCTACTCATCTCCCACGATCTTCTTTCCGCATCGCGATGAATAATTCACATGTCGGAAGATTAACAAAAACTTGTCAAACTCTCCGGATCCACTTGATCCAGTTTTCCTCTCCGTCCTCCTAGAATTCGTAGATCACCACTGTTCATCCAGGGAGTGATACCGTTGCCGGGAGTGCCCCGACCAACCGTGTGATGTTTTTGAGGGGTGTTTGGGAAGATCAAGGTGGAGAGAATTTTGTAGGAGGGAGGGTGGGCGCTGGGAGGGATGTTAATGATGATCTTGATGGGAGTGAGAGAGAAAATATTTGTAGGACTTACCTTGAGGATGAAGTTGAGGAGGATGGTTTTGAAGGTCTTACTTTATATGCTGACGAGAACGAGGATGACGGTGTAGATGAATATGAGGATGAGATTGATGATTTCGCCATGGTGTATTTGATAGTTTAATTAGGCTTTGTTTATTTGTTTACTCAAGTATTTGAATTCAACACGAATAAGTAAACAAGTATGAGAGAGACGCTTCTAGATAAAAAAGTATTTGATAACAAGCAACGTTGGATTTGATTAGGCGACGAATTGATTCGAGATATAAGAATTGATAAGTATGCTGAGATCTGCTTTGAGTATGATATCACAATACGAACTTTCAGGAGATATCAGAGTGTGTGGTATATATGTATGTCATAATGCAGGAGTGCCATGTAACTTTATAGGTATTCCATTGGTTGCACAACCGGAACTAACCGTGCCTCTTTAGGTGGCAAATCTTGCCCTGAAAGGTAGAATTGGGCATAATGTCCTTGCATCTTAGTTGACTTTCTGTTCTTTTCTCGGGCTTAACCACTTGGACTTGGATAATGTGAGAATAGAATTCAGGGGCTAACGCCAACATTCCAAACAGAACATGCGAGGAGGACATTTCAGCTGCGCGCTGTGAAATGTTCTTGACACGTGTATCGGTGTAATGATATAACGAGTGTGCTATCATTGGCATGACAATTAGATTCCGGAGGTATGATTTAGTAAAGAGTACCTGTGATACTCAGTGTGACTAGAGAATGATTCTTAGCAAGAGAAAAGCGAGCGAATGCAGGCCTTGTTACGTAATGTGCTGATGAAACGCTGTGGATGTGACCAACACTCCTCATTGCTGTTTAGAAATTGAAACACTGGTTGATCATGGGAATATGTATACCAAACCTTTGATTTTGATGGTTGGCTATGGTATTGGGTCGTCACACATAAGGCGTCCTCGTCCTTCCTGTAGGCCCTTGCTGTACCTTTAGCTGCCCCACCCATAATCAACCTTCGTACATACACCAACACATGGGATATTATCGTATCATGGTATATTCAAGAAAGATCCTCGAACCCTAAGGCAAAACCAGCCAGTAATCGAATGCATTGCCAATACCGAGAAATACCGGCCATGATACCATCAATCGATTCTTCCGCGCCCGATTTGTTTCCTCCAATACATTGATGGGCATGTGTTCCGATCTTGTTGGGCAAGCACGTAATTGGTACCACATCTCCAGTCATACTCTCCGTATTTCCTCTTGTAGTCGCATAGTCTCATGCTATTGAGACGGAGTACACATGAAACTACCTAGCAAAAGCATTCTAGCATTTGAAGTCACGAAAACACAGCATTAACTTCAACATGTGATGAGAACGTGGCATGAATTAATTCATTTTCCCATTACCATCCGGTACGTAACTCCATAGCCTCAATATACGGAATATGTATGCGGGACAACGGAAGGAAAAATCACGTTCCAGAAGCCGTGGTTCCGTCGTGGTACATTATCTGTACCCCACGCGGGGAATATGGGTCCGTTAGAGCGTTATATGTCAAATCGTATTATATATGGGTATGCAGGTTGATTCCATTATAGTCATGATTTTCGTGATCGGACGATATGGACATGGAAGAAGATATAACGGGGAAGATCGGGACGGGTTCCTAGGCTTTTTTGGAAGACAATTTTGGGCCCCGAGGTTTTTGTAAAATGGGGTAGATCGTAGTTGCGCATGTGATGGTATAGAGAAAACGAAGGGAAAAGACGTAAGTTTTAGGATCATACGATGTGTTCTTCTCATGCCTCTGCTGCATTGCATTCGTGCTTGAAGCGAGCACCATCTGGTGGGCTCAAGAATTTGGGTTAATTTCATTGAGACTATTGCTCGCATCGATCCAAATATCACTTTGAGAGGGCTATTGATTGCTTGTTTGGGTATGTTCATTGCGGCTTCCGAATAAAGCTCAAGATATAATACAATAACTTCCCCATTCTCAGCCTCATTCCCATGTCCCTTCATCCCCAATCCTCATAAATCACACAAAATATACCCCGAGGGTATATGATTCCTATTTTATCTTTTCCAACGTATATTCATCCGTCCATACCCATATATATATTCCAATTCGTCCCATTCATCCCATTCGTCATGAATCGTCTCAACATTGCCACAATAAAATCCTGATGTGTGAACCACAGCCCAAAACCGTCGCTCCCAATTTATACATCACTTTCCCATTTCCCAACCGTTTCACAGCTCCATACATATAGTACAACCTTATGATACAATCCCTCTCTGTTCTCACCATTCCATAACTCCATATATATCAAACCCATCCTATGGAATAGTCCCTCTACATTCCCCTTTCGCATAATTATAATCGAACGCCTGTAAAAGTCCCACCAAATGCAATACCATGGCCAACACAACCAGCAGATGAAATATCTGATGCGAATTACCCAATAGATCAAAACTACCCGGAATCCACGATTCTGGCCAGCGTTTCTATTTTCCTATTAGTCTTCTCAACTTGCACCTCCAAGATGGAGCAGTAAAAACGTACAGCAAAACAAACAACACCGACCAAAAGCAGTAATGCTTCTGCGAAATAATACGGCATACCCGATTGCTCCATCGCCTTGTCCCATCCAGACTGAGCCATTGCATGAATGAAAGGGATAAGAACCGAAACAGCTGTTGCACAGAAAGCTACTACACGAAAAGAACGCCATCGATGACCTTGAAAAGCTGGTAGGAGGAGAAAAACTAATGCCGTGCTTGACATTGCTAAAATCTATACATTTATCAGCAAGCAGAAGAGAAAAGAAAAAGGAGACAACTTACCATTCCACAATAAGCATATTGTAAAGTTTGTTGACAGAAGAAAGACATATATACAGCTGAAATGAAGCATCCAATGATGAGAAAGACAATCCCCACATAATCGAGTTTTAACCACAGATCGCGGCCTTTTTGAGAATGTGAAATAAGGGAGTGGAAAATTGCCGAGATGCCTAGACAAGTCGTTGCGCAGAGAATGAAAAATGAGAAGATGATATGATCTTTGATCATAGCATTAGGGTAGCGCGTATTTAGATAATGCATAATGATGCCTTCGAGAATAATGAATAAGATACAAGGAATGAAATGAGACCATATATTGAAAGTTTCATTATGGATTTGGAAACAGGAATGTAAACAGGTGGAAGTAGAATGAGACATTTGTCGATATCCGGAGTGGATATGAGGGTTATCCTGACTCCATTCTGGAAGTTTATCAAATGTTATAAGATCTTGTTGTCCCTGTATTGTCGATGAAGGGACAGATGAGGAATATTTGAATTTTTGATACACTGGACTTGGTGGGGGCGTGGGGTCCAACAGAAATGTTCGTTGTAGGACGGGATAGGGAATGGCAACTCCAATTCCGGATACAGGAGTGAAAGCATCATCGATGAATGTTGGGGAATCCGTCCTACCATGACCAACGGTAGAGTATGAAAGATGTGAAAACTTGGACTCAGTATAGACCATGATATCACTCTATGAAAATGCTCAAACCGAAAATCAAAACGGTAAAAGGAGATTAAAATTTGGAAACCCCATACAAGTAAGGCATGGATAACGAGAACATTGACTAAGTCAAAGAATGTAACAGAGAAAACAGTATTAAATATGTTCTAAAGATTGGCTGGGTCTTTCTAGATATCACCCACCAACTTGAGATAACCCCTCCATGAAGATCGGCTAAGCGCTTCACTGCGGTTTGGCGCACACTTATAGGCTTTATAGCCAATAATAGAGTAAAGAGAGTGGGATATCCCACCGAAAATCAGAACAATTATAGGCGCACCAGTGTCTGCACGTCAGACTTGGCGTATATCTCTAAAATCAAGTTGAAGAACCATCATAAACGACAGGCTAAATAATTCGTGCAGAATTCTGTAGAGGAACGGACCGTAAGGCTTATCTCACTAATGATAAATTTTGAAATTTGTATGGCTTGATTACCAATTTCAAGAAAGAACTACTTTGAGGCTATGATTACAGTAATGTATAATGGTTACATTGCAAATCAATAGTTTGGAGGAGAAAATAGATTCAGTACATTTGGTGGGGGTTCCTCTTGTTGATGGATCGGTGATATCAAGGCCGAGGGCCAACAAGTGACCATGAATGCGACCGCGATAAGAAGGCTTTGATTTCGCATAGATCTGATATATATGTTACAAAAAAGTGGAATCCTTGATAACGTAGAAATGATTAGATAGATATCTGGATTGGTATCATGCCTACCGGGAGTGCTCATAAATCCAACGAGATAAATGGGTAGCCTGTTTGCCTGCATGATCTGCAAGACGGGAAGGAAGGCATTCGCGAAAGGATTCAATTTTCGATCCTTGGGTTTTCGGGATTGTTGAATGCCCCTTGAGTTGCGTTACGAGAATAGTGATGGCTGGAAATGGCTTTTTCGTGGTATAAAATGGTGTGAGTAAGAAATGATGATGAAGGGGGAAATTGTGACTGACTCGGTCGAGATTCTGCCGGATTAATATAAGTCCAGGTCCGATCATCTCTAATTTTAGCTCTACCAGCCGGTACTTCAGCCATTCTAGCTAGCACTGCCACAACATACTCTGCAAACTCAAAATATTGTGCTTTCTTGCACCATATATTTGTTTTGTTCGACTTCTTTCAAACTCGTCAAAACGATATTTGGCTATGTGGTCTTCGTAGCCGTCGATGTTATACATCTACATCATATTATTAGGCATAACCTACCTCTCTTATACAACTCAAGATGGCATATATTATAAAAGGCCTTGTCGATACAACAATGAGCTTTTCTCGGAGACGTGCTTTCCAAAGCAACATCCTTCAATCTCTCTTCACCAAGGCATTCGTCGTTAATTGTTATACACTCGAACAACGGACACGAATAGTCAATTTTCAGCGCACAAATTAAGGTTATTGCTGAACTTAACTAATAGCCCAATCATTTGAGCGAATCAGCCTCCTTTACCACGCGAAAACTTCCACAATAAGATGTGAATCTATCAATGGGTTCATGATCTTCTATATTTGGGATATCCGAATGGGCTCTGATATATTGAGTACTGTATATAGCTGCAATATCGACTTGAGATTCAGCTAAGTACTCGCCCAGACCGGTAACCATGTATTTTGGACGACGATGCAGAAATTCTCAAGAACTTTACCCGAACAATCTATGCGAACTCTTCCAGCACGGCAACGATGAGTTTTTCCATCGTGAATATATGATTTTGACACGATCACAACTATCTGATGCTGCACGGCCATGATCTGTTTGGTTGCCTTGTCTTTTACGTGAAATCGAGGTATTACTCATACGCTAGACGGCCCGGACCACCAGTATCATCGTGAAAGTGGAACAGGAACAGGAACCAGTGGGAACACAGCAAGATTCATGTTGTGGAATCTTCATGTTGTACGGAAGCTCCCTGCAAATACAGGCCCAGTTAACAATTCCTGTGAAGCATCCCATATTGCAATGGTAATTAGGTTTTTCGAAAAGATCCAAGGCGAGACATTTTATGGTTGTTAACTCTATTCACGAACCGAGAGTATGCAATTGTTCTATATCAAGTCGGACAATCAATATCCATTTTTTATGAATTTCAGATAACATTCAACCTTTAATGGCTCAATACTGTTGTCGTTTTTAAGAACTGAATAGCAATACATTTATTAACCTATCTTACCTCCTCTATATATCTATCAATGATATGATGCTACCCTCGTAACTGCGGTACCTGCTCGTAATTCTACCTACCACTGATCATGATCGGATAGCATCGAAGGATTCGGGGCCATTGACGATACCCCACGTAAATCTACGGCTGAGCGATATGGCGGAGATCCTAGGCACTTATCCACTAATCTGCCTCGCCAGACTAGCTTGGACCAATCAAATATCGTAAAAACTACCTAGGGCTACTAGTTGCATACAAAGAGCCGCCACATTCACGTATGTACCGATAATGAAAACGTTCATCCTTTGCCTAGACAACACGGTGAGTCAAAGTATCCAATGCGGGTAGGGCAAGAAACTGGATAGGCAATGTATTGCTATCTTCAACGAATGGGAGAAGGCAGGTGTGGTGCTCATCTGCGGGCTGACTGCTGCGGCGAGTGCTGCCTATGTAGACACCATCTATACTCCACAAATTTCACCAAAGTTTCACCAAATCTGGTATCTCCTCATCTGCTTGAACCATCAAGCTTTTAATATTTATATACTCCTCAGTGTTCAATCCATCCCAATCTTCATATCCTTTCTCATCCTTCCTCATCCTCCTCGTTTTTTTTTCTTCATAATACCCAATCACATACTTCTCACTCCTTCACAGTATCTTCAATCATGCATTCCAACGAGATACCAAGTAAAGATGGCGAGAAATATGTAGTGGTCAAGGTCGAGAAGGATGCTACCACTTCCACTCAAGCATCAAGCGATGCTGGCAAGGACGAAGATATCAAATGCCCAGAGATCTTGTACAAAGTCCAGTATAAGGATGTAGGTGGTGAAATCAAAGGAACAAAGGAGTTGGCAGCACCATATAAGTTGAAGAAAACCACGTATGTTAATCCAATTATTGGTTCTCCAATCAGACACTGACCTTTTCAAGATATCGTGATTCAGAAATACCTATTCTAGAAGTCCTATACAGTGTTACTATTTGGTTTCCTACCATATATGGCAAGAAAAAGAACAAGAAGGACAAAGATGATGATAATGTGATATCATCAGAGATGAAAGACGAAAATGACTTCGATGAACGATCTATGGAAGAGAAAGAACTCATTATTCATTCTCCACACATCATGAAAGCATTAAGATCCATTGTCGAATACTATCCCGGACAATCTTTACTCGGAGACACCATCTCAATCAAGGAACCTTATGGGATTCTTGTTCATTACCGAAAGGAACTTCAAGAATACAAAGTGAATTGTGATGATGCGGAGGCCAGTCACCATATCAGCGTTCTTCAGAAGTATCTTGAGGATAACTTTGAAGAGAAGTTAAAGTTGGAGGATGACCGACATGCTAGAGCTAATCCAGTAGTAACGTTTGAGATGTTATGGATGCTGTTTAAGCCAGGAATGGATGTCTACGCTCAATTTGATGAGCAACGGGCCGGTTTCGTTCTTCAAGGATGTGAAAACTCCACAGAGAATACCAGACCAGGACAGCCATCACCTCTCAAAGTCAAGATGTGGTATCTAGATTTTGATGGCCGATTCGTTGGACGTCGATCTCATGAGGTCACCATCGCACCATTTGAAGGCGAGCGCGAAGTCACATCCTTAAAGGTTATTCCTGCCCATTACATCGATGGCAATCCTGCCCTATCTCCACGAAAACAACTCGAAGATCGTGGAGAGAAATTCTACAGTATGTTGATGGGTAAACAAATGGATTACAGAGGTTTCAGTATGCCCGTTGAGCAAAAGCCAAAACGTTTCCATGAGGGTCGTGTTGTGGTTGATCAAAGTGCTTTCTATACATACGCCGATTGGCAAGAAACACAGAAACATCCAGCTCCAGTCCTCGGTATCGATGATGACGATTCTGGTATTCTTGCAGATTTGCACTATAACTGCAATTGTACAGATTGTAATTCTAAACGACTGGCTGCATCGGCCAATACAAGATGGGGCAAATACGAAAATATCGAACCTCGCGAAACACCTTCGCTTGCCGAAACCGACGCAAATGGAATTGTTTCCCGACACAAGTACTTTCTCTGTCCTCGTCGTATCATGGGTTTCGATCTCAAGTCTAAGAAATGGCAAGCTCTCGACGTCGATTGTTGTCAACCTCCTAAATTCTACACTTCGGCTATCGAGAATCTAGTCCTACCAAACGAAAAACAGGAAATGATCAAAGCCCTCGTTCATAAATACACTTCCTCCAAGAAAGCTGGCAGAAGCGAAACAACCTGGTCAGCGGATCCTATCCCCAACAAAGGAGAAGGACAAATCTTCTTGTTGCACGGTCCTCCCGGTGCTGGTAAGACCTACACCGCAGAATGTGTAGCCGAATTCACATCAAGACCCCTCCTTTCCCTCACTTGTGGTGATATCGGAACCGACGAATTCCGCGTCGAAGAATCCCTCAGCAAATGGTTCAAATTAGCCGAAATCTGGGGTGCCGTCATGTTAATCGACGAAGCCGATGTGTATCTCGAGCGTCGTGAAGTTTCCGAACTCACACGTAATGGACTCGTATCTGTCTTTTTACGAGCTATGGAATACTACAGAGGTATTCTCTTCCTCACTACAAATCGTGTGGGACACTTTGATCCAGCTTTCTTCTCTCGTATTCACGTGTACATTGGATACCGCCCTCTAGACTGCGAAGGCCGTAAGAGAATCTGGCTTCAATTTTTCACCAAGCTAGGATTAGAACGTGGACATGAAATCACCATCAAGAGCGCTGCGAAACGCTACATTCTCTCAGATGATGTACTCAAAGATATTGAATGGAATGGTCGTGAGATCCGCAATGCGTTCCAAACCGCAGTTGCACTAGCCGAATACGAAGCCGAGACAAAGAAGGGCGCGAACGAGGATGGAAAATTGGAAGTGGAATTGAGACGGGATCATTTCGAGAAGGTGGTAGAGATGAGTGATAACTTTAAGAAGTATTTGGCGACGGTGGGAAGTGAGGAGGTGGCTGGACAGAGCGAGATGACGAAGGCGAAGCTTAATGGAGATAGAGGTGATGATGCGCTTTTGTAAGCAAGGGAATTAAGGAGTTGAGTGCTTTTGTTGGGTATATACTAGCGTTCATTACAATCTAAAATGGATTGAGTCTCTCAAATTTGCTGAAATTTCAAATCATGTGAATGATCATGTGAGATTTTCAAATTACATCATCTAAAAATTGATATCAAATTCACATTAGCCTAAAGATTTGATTGAAATTCTAATTTTTTGATCCTACCGATATGAAAGCACAAGCTCTTCCCATTCATAATAGCGCGCCCATTATCAAACATATCACATCTGACCCCAATGATATATAAAAGAAGTATTTTACTCGGAAGGGTTCATTCGCAAACTCTGATATACTCGGAACGCCTATCAACAACTCTCAAGTGGGGCCTCAAACAAAACCACTGGCATATTAGTACTACGTCGAAAGCGCCTTTTCTTGTAAACACAAGAACCGCGAAGTGTTTGAATCTCCTCCATACAAAAAAAAATTGGCACCTAAAGCTAGCTCAGTTTTTCAGAACAACTATTGCTTTGGCAAGTATCACTGGTTCTAAGCCTATCTTCTTCGAGGGTTCCGCGATAAGTTTACGTGTGAACTTCTTATACTGGATCGTTGCTTGCGAGACTGGATCTGTATTCTTTACCGCCTCTTCAGTAAATGCTTGAATTGCAACATGCAAACAGTGTTCGACGATACGGCCTTCTTTAGTCGGACTTTTGGTAGGCGCCTCGATCACCTCGACTTCCATGGTTTGTGGATTGAACATAGTACCAGGTACATAGTTTACAAGCTCATACCGCTCAGGAGTAAGCACCGCGTGTGCTTTTATCTCCAGCGCATGCCTGAATAAGGCGATAAGTTGTTGACGCCGTGCTTTCCAGACACTTTCCTCCTCCCCCCAGGTCTCGAAAACGTTTTCCTCGGACTCTCCAGTGTTCTTGGAAAATAATGGGGCTATTGTATGCGAGATTGAATCCGCTAGGTCCTCGGCTTCTTTGATCATCAATATTTGAAATCGTGGATGGGTTATCAATTCATGGTGGGATGCTAGTTCAAGGTTCTTTAAAGCTATAGCACCGTCTGGAACACACAGATAGGTAGTCAGAAACGAAGAGCTAAGTGCTGGGTTATATGAGTATTCGCTTACCTTGAGTTGCGATAATATTCCTGTATGTCGCGAGTAAGCTCAGACTCTTGGGGTTCTGATCGAAATTAGGAAAGGTGGATTCGAAAACCCAAGTACAGACAGCGGCTTCTACCAAAGTTTCAATGACAGAGTATGGCGGGCGGTTAGATATCAAGGCTGCAACTTGTTCTTTACTTATACGCGTCTGGTCAGTCAACCCGAACCCAAACGAAAATAGCGCACTCAAGCCAGCTGAGACATCAGAATCAGGGATTTTGAGCGTGGCGTCATCGTCGCAGCCACCAAGTATGTTCTTCATAAGACGTCTCATGATTGGAATCTTCCTTTCAATCTGCATCTCATTTCGAGATTGGGTGTGTCTTCCCGCTAATTTGGTGAATGTTCCAATTCTTCGACAGCTATCTTTTGCTGCTTTTAGATGTTCAATTTCTTGATGTAGATTGGAGACAAGAAGTCGGATGGAATCATTCCCTTCCTGCTGTCTTTCTTCAACCAATCTATAGGAGTCTAGCTTAGTCTGAAGTATATTGAGCTTGTCTTCCTTGGCATTGACTGCCTCCTGGAGCTCCAATATCTTTTCGTCCTTCTTTCGCAACGCGGCTCTGTGAATCCGCTCGTGTGTGGTGGGAGAAGAACCCAAGTCTTCCTGTGACTGATGAGATTTCTTTCTTAACCCAAAAGGCGTGAGTTTATCAAGCTCGCTATTCTCTAATGATAGTAGGGCTAAGACATTGTCACCCTTCTTATTTTCAGTAGATGGATCAAGTTCGTCACCAATGAATTCTAATTGTCCTCTCGGCGCGCGCTCAGTTTTATCTTTAAGATCCTGAATTACACGTTTTTCTTCCTCGTTATACATTTTCTGACTCTGTTCGTTGTATAGTAGCTAAGAAGTTAGCGTTTTCTTTTGTTCAACATTATTGTTCTGCACTCACGTTTTTCTCACTGCTTCGAGATCTTTTTCTGGGACCCTCTTCTTCGGATTGACTTCTGGGGGCGTTCCATTTTCGCTTCAATCTTTTTGCAATCTCGCGTGTTTGGTGCCTCTGCGATCTTGGCGTATGGCGATCACTCTCACTTATGCTATACTCAGAAGTGTGGCTTCGGCGTTCATTAGATACAAGAGTGGCGCGAGATACGTTTCTGTTGACAGTATCTACCGAAGTCTTCTCTATAACTCTAATCTAGTGTAAGCTTAGTAAAGTTCTTGAAAGTACAGATTTTACAAGAGGTTGCAGAAATACCGGTTTCAACGTTTTTTCCCACTGCTCAACGTTCAAATCCACAACCCTCTGCTCATCTTCTGTGAGATAGTTAAAGCATGTAGAACCATGTACATATATGTCCGCCTTGCTTAGGGAATCGATCCTGCCAAACTCTCGCCAAATGTATTCAAGCTTCCGGGTAATTTGATCCCAAGTATAGTTATCATTCGAACCACTTGTAGAGCACAAGCGGCCTGCGACGTTCTCTTCATTGAATGGAAAAACATGCGCGTGTTTTATACAGAAGTCAAGCAACCCAAACAATGCACATTCAGACTCTATATTCCAGGAAGCCTTTTTGGGGGCTGATGAGGGCTGTCTCTTCTTTACCATCGTGTGAGAGTGAGTTTGTTGAATGCCAAAAAGTCCAGAATAACACCAAAGAGAGGTATGCAATGCTTAGAATGAGATCTTAGAGATTCCCGGCTAGCGTAGCTCGGATAGAAGAGTTGAGCTAAAAGAGGACGTAATTGATCTTAAACTAGCAAACGAATCAGTTGTATAAAAGAGTGTTTTACATACAGCTTGGGTGCCAGAATTTCAAAAGGAGATGGAAGAGAGGAAGATAAAACAGACTTGAGGATCCTCGATAGATATTAAAGAACAATGACAACTCCAAAGACTTGATTGAAGTCTCGAGTCGAATATGCAACTCTGCTAGCTGCAAAAATGCAGGGATAAGATTCAATTGATTTTCTCTTAAGTTACTTCAACAAACTGTTGGCTATCATGAAGCTGCAAGGTTGACTTGCGTGGCTGAAGAAATGTTGGGTATGTACCTAGTATGTGTGGTAGTATTCTGCAGGGTTAGCATGAAGCTGCAAGGTTGACTTGCAGGCCTGGGAAATTAAAGGGCGGTATTTCACGGCGGCACAGCCGCATTGTAAAGCGCAACCAATCATTTGAATATCTGGATGCGGTTCGTTCCGTTCCACAAAACGTTTATAAGCTGCTTATTCTCGATCCTTTCACAAGCTACTTAGCTATAGCCGTGAATGACCTATTGATCACACTTTAGCCGAAAATTTCCTCATTATTTTACTCAATATGGAGATAGATGATCCCGAATCTCAACTATTCAGCCGCGAATTTCGAGCTGGGTCGGATGCAGAAGGGCTTGCACCGCAAGATAAACGTTTCATTGTCGCCATTGATTTTGGAACGACGTTTTCCTCTGTATCGTTCCTTGCATTGCCGAGAGACACTAAATCGAGCGACGTGCCAAATGCCTATATTTACTTGAATGAGATTCAGAGTATTATCAACTATCCGGGAGAACCATTGCGTTCTGGATATCTGCCAAGGAGAAAAGAAGTGCCTACTGAAATTTGGTACCCGAAGAAAGCGTATTTGGATCCGTTACTTCTGAGGTCGAGAGATAGACCAGTCGATGTCATAAATATAAATGACTCTGACGACGAACAACAAAACAGAGCAGAAAGCCTGGACGAAGATTTGGATATGGAACTCGATGAGGATGACGAAGAGGACAAAGACACTCTTTGGGGCTATCAGATCCAACGAAAACTAGAGTTTGCCGATTCAAATCGCAACCAGAATAGATATATGGCAAGGTTCAAACTACTTCTGGATGAAAGCGGTCTTACGCAGGAGATTAGACGAGATCTCGAGCCGTACTGCCAAGAATTGAAAAGGAATAAGATTATCAAAGATAAAGAAGATGTCATTGCAGACTACCTTCATTATCTTTTTGTTCATACTAAAAATGAGCTTATCAAACACCATGAGTTCACGGATACTAGCCCCGTAGAGTTTGTGCTCTGCGTACCTCCAATCTGGACGCCAAAAGCTAGCAGAATAATGCAAAAGAATATGGAAAGAGCCATGCGCGAGTCTGGTCTTGGAAGGGTTGAGAACGACAGCGTGGATAATCTATTTATTGTCTCCGAACCCGAAGCTGCCGCAGCTTATATGCTTGCCAGCGAGACTACTTCAATGATAGTAAGTTTTGTGTTCCTCGCCACTATCAAAATCGATAACATTTACATTCACAGACCGGAGAGACATTCGTTCTAATTGATGCTGGTGGGGGTACGGTCGATACCATAACATATACTATTGGCGAAACTTACCCCCTAAAATTAAAGGCGGAGGGTGTCGAAGCTGGTGGTAAGTTCTGAGTTCATTCAACATCTCTTCACAATATACTGAATAATTTAGGCGATCTCTGTGGCTCTAGCTATTTGAATGAGGCGCTCCGGGAACATCTAAGTGCCAGACTTCGAGGCGAAGATTATCTTGAAGTTAATCGCTCCACAATTGAAGGTATTATAGATAAGTTGTTAGTCAGATTTGAAAATGATGTGAAAAGAAATGTCGATGTGGCGGCAGACAACGTTCCAACTATATGGATTGATATACCTGGTTTAAGAGCAAATAAAAACCCGGACAAGCGATTCCTCAACAATCGACTCAAGATGGGATGGTGAGCGATTGAACGAAATGAGATAGCAAGCCTTTCTGACACGCAATGCAGTGCTGACCTAAAGAAAATCTTCGACCCGCTTTTGGAGAGAGTTGCAGTCTTGATGAAAGCCCAATTAGACGGCGCGAAAGAGAAAGGGTTAACCGTAAAGGTGTGTTATGACTTATCTATGATTAGGAGGAAAGTAAATCAAAGAGTCTAATTCACTAAATATAAAGTGATCCTAATTGGAGGCTTTGGGGAATCCCCTTCCCTTCGAACCTATCTAAAAAGACAACTGGCAGCAATACGTAACTACCACAACGATGAGATTAAACTAGTTTTCCCATCAGCTCCGTAGGCTCCCAAGAGGCATCCTTTGGGTTGTTATAACTAACTATAAATACAGAAGCGAGACCACTGTTTCCTCAGGGGCAGTACTTCGGGCTTTGAATAAGAAAGGCGGCCCACAGCGTATCAGCCGATCTAGCTATGGATTCTTGTGTACCGAAGAACATGAACCGGATGAATTTCCTGCGCATAGAGGGGTACGCCCATATTTTGAGCCTTTAGATGGTAGAAAATACCTGAAATATACCATCTACTGGCTCATCAACAAGGTCAGCATTTATGTTTGCGGTGGACCTGGACCAATTAAACAATTTGCTTACATCGTTTTTAGGGCGACGAGATATCTACAGATAAAGAGTATTCTTTACAAGTATTTTACATCTTTGACGCAAGAGAAGGCACACGATTCGAGTGTAAAGAGTACCTCTGTGTTTCCGACAATAAAATGAAATCACACTACCGAAAAAATCACGAGAAAAATAAAGGTGCGTAAGGGAAGATGAATTTGTGAGTAGGTCCGGAATCTAATCTGCTTGGTATTTAGGAGCAACAGTTATCGGTATCATTGAAACAGATATGACTTTTCTGAAGGAGCAAAATCTTATCCAACCGGTAGAACCAGAGGAAGGCGTAAGAGCAAAAAGACACTACAAAGTCGAATATGAACTTGTTATGATCGTGAACGATCGTAACATGAGGTGGGAGGCACGATATCCTGCCGGAGGGGAAGTGCAGGGCAGAGGACAAATTTCTATTGCAGCAGCATTTGTCCCTGGTACTAAGTAATGTAGAAAATCACCCTAAGAAATAGTGTCAAGAAATCACATACTGAAAGCAACCATGAGCCCCTAGTTATTCTAGCCATACAGTGTTGATATCAGACTATTGTAGAGTGATTGACTAATATAAATTGGCACAATGATATGAATTGGAATAATGATACGAATTCGGACAATGATATGAATTAGGATATTAATACGAATTGATAGTCTAGCGTGTGCATGTGACTCTCGAGGCGTTCTGTCACATGATTTAAAAAGTCTCCGCCAGCAGGATCTAGTCGGCCGCTTTCTAGATATGACTTTCTTTCGCTGGGCTGAGAATTATTAGGTATATATGGCTGTGCTGTGCTCTCCTTTGTTGGTCCAGACAGCCTTCTCAAACTTCAACTTTCCTTGATTTCCTTCACTTTTTCAGTCTCCTTGACTTTCCTCAACTTCCCTCAACTTCCCTCAACTTTTTCAATCTCCTTGACTTCCTCAAATTTCGCAACTTTCAACTTTCTCAGCTTTTTCAACCTCTCAACTCTCCTCAATTTTCTTAATTCTACCACTCGCAACCTTTTGACTCTCTGCAAACTCTCTGCAAACTCTTGCAATTTCTCTCCATGAACGTTTGCAACTATCCTTTCCCCAGGTAACATACCTTATTCCCCTTCGAGAAATTGTTGATTCTTCTCTTAGTCGTGGCCAAGCTGACGAATCTTTAGGGTTGCAATTTGCAAAGATTCCAGTCTTGTAGCAAAAGCTACAGGTATATCACCAATCAGGCGCGTCAGATTGCTGTGGTATATTCTTCCCAAGGTTTGTGATTCAAATTTGAGATACTGAATGCAATCCAACTAACATCGCATGGATTCAAAGCCATATTGCCATCATGGGAGATCGAGGTTTAGACCAATATGGGCTGCCAGATGATGTAAGCAAGACTCGCGTTGTGCATTGTCTCCTGAGTCAATATCCATACTGGGACTAATAACTAAACAGGATCCCATCGCGAGGCGGGAGGCGATTCTGAGAAGGTTGGACGCGAAGAAAGATGTGGCTGACCCGGCCACGAAGAAGGTCAAGTTGAATTTTACCAAGAGACCAGACCAAGCCACACCGTCTGTGCATGGCGTCTTTGATGATGTGTTCAATAAGCTTCCGGCGGAATTGAGAGATTCAACGACCCAAAAAATCTTTCACGAAGTTAAACAAGCACTCGACGCGCGCATCTCGGCCAGCATCACCCCTTCAATTCATACCAGGGGAGAATCCTCCTTACCGGATGTCCAGAAAGATATCTCACAGCTTCCCACAATAGTGGAAGAGGATTTGAATCCTGTGGTAGCGATATCAGCTCCACGAACCGGAGGAACACCGCCTGACGATGCCAAGGGGCTTCACCAGGTACCACGACAAGAAGTCATTGATTTGTATGATGGCAGCCCGATTAGGAATGGAAGATCAACGGCGCGGGTTGCCGCCGCCACCCTTTCGCCAGGAGACAGTCCAAATATCAAGAGTAGAAAGAGAGAGCGATTCCCAAGCGTCAGCGAAATTGATAGGAAAACTTTTCAACGCTCCCAGGGGCAAAAAGAAACCCCACGTCAGAAGAGCTTATCGCCATCGGATACCCCACCGCAGAGACATCATGACCAAGGGGTCAAGGTTTTTGTCATGAAGAGGATTGCCACTCATATGCAGAGGGCTTGCTCGGATATCGGAAGTAACTTCGGCATACCCGGCATCAAGACCGGCACCGTAAATATGCGTGCTGATCCCATCGAGAGGTGGATCAACAGAAGAGGTTTGGGCAACGACCCATTCTTGATACCATATGGTCGCATGTTGGATTCAAACACATGTACATATATTGTGAATGAAATATATACCTGCAATGGCACACCCTCCAATAGTCGATCCCCTATATAAGTGACAATCACAATGATCATTGAATTAAACATTCCAATGAAAACATATTCTCTGATCTTAGATGTATCCGCAACAACTCGGCCCTCAACATAGAAAACTACCACATTTCCACATCCCACATCGTCTTCTTCATCTCCAAAATCCAAATAACACACTCAAAAACAACCAGACTATATCTTCAACTACCTTGATTCACTACATCGAAGAAGTAAATGCCCAGTCTCCAACAAACGAAACCCTGAATTTCCAATCGTAGCACTCGAACCACCAACAAGATTTTTAATCACCATCACGAAACAAAAGTCAACCCAATCAATCGAAATAGAACCCCGAATATCGAATAAGCTAGACTCCGTAGCGATGCGAAACCGTACACCTCCGATATCTTCTCTGCACTTGGCATGAATAAGAAGGCGAAGCGAACGCCATGGGCGGGGATGAGTTGAACTTTTTGTATGAATACTATTTACGGGGATGGATTATGGATTATGCGACTACTATTACTATTACTAATACTACTACTACTACTACTACTACTACTACTACTACTACTACTACTACTACTACTACTAGAGATATATACATAGGAAGATTAGGAAGATGGAATAATCAATAACTATCTATTAGGTACCTAGGTATAGAATGAATAATATCAGAGATTTGATAAAGAATGAGAAAGAAAAAAAATCAAGTGCTAGGTAGCGAGCGAATAGTACAAGACAAGGAAGAGTATAAAACAATTCAGAAGAAGGAGAGGAGATTATTGAGAGATGAGATTTGATATGGGCTGAATATCAAAATTCTTTCAATATTTCAAACCAGATCAGACATTTCAATTCTGTTAATATCCCAGGTCAGGTTAGAACTTCAAGCCAGATTAAATATTCACAAGTTCTATCAATATTTCAAATTGTATTAGATATTCAGATTAAATCGAATGTTCAAATCAAATCAAACATTCAAACACGTTTAATACTCTAAGTCAGTTCAGATATTCAAATGCTTATTTGGAAGTGACATTTTGGTGTGTGGCTTGTATTGTTCATATTTATGGAGAATGCCTAGCAGTAACTCTTCTGTGTTCTGGTGCTGGTGGTGCTGCCGCTGCTCCTGCCGCTGCTCCCGGCATGCCCGGATTCTAAAACAACGCGGGCGCCAGCTCGCCCACTATAGGAGACTCATATAGACCCAATAATGCAATCATACATGCTTCTACCAAAAGAAAGAATGTAAGAGGTCTGGTACCATCGTACTGTGCGAAATGACGGAATTCCGATATAGAGCCAGGCAAATCCATCATCATATAATGAAAAGATGAAAGTTTATGATGTGTCGAAACATTGAGATGTCGAGAAACGCGGCCTCTCAATCCCACAACACCAGCAGCCATTCATTCATAAACTTTTCGATATTTAGGATAGCTTTTCAAATCGACAATAGTTATGAAGTTCAGGTATAAACCTTTCACATCATATTCCAATAGGATATATAGCAACAACTTGTTGCTAACATCTTGCCACCCCATCTCCATAAAGAACCAACTCCATCGCTTTGCCTGACCATTCATTTATAATCTCTTTGGCTAGATCCGCATCACTTGTTGTATTTCAAAGTTCTTCAATCGAAGGATCTGGATCTGTCCGGTATGCCTTACTCCGAACCAAGCCCAACCAGCTTAACACCAAACCCATCACTTGATCGCGCCTCCCTTGATAATCATCCCCAGAATAAATGTCTCCTTTCCATTCATCATTCATCCCAATGGTACTAGCAGCTTCAACAGCAGCACCAGAGGCAGCGGCAGGGGCACAACAGGTAGAAGTATCATAAAGCTGTAGAGATTCCCCACCGTTCCTCTTCTAAAATAATTACAATGAAAATATATATGAAAAAGAAAAAAAGAAAATCCTATTGCTAAATACATCAACCACGTAATCCATATACTTCAAGTATTGTATCATACAACAAAATAATATTCGTCTTTCTTTTCTGTTGTGATGATTTACTAGTTTTTGCTGAAACCATAATATCAGATTCTTCAACCCAAAAGCCTGTAGCATTTCCATCTCCTAATTGAACCCATAATCCAAATTGTTGCAATTTTGAATTTTCGGAATCAAAGTTGTAATATGGGCGAGGATGGACTTTATTTGGTGATAGATTGATGAATGCAATAGTGGATATATATTTGTAAATCTCTGGATGAAGATTTTGTGATGGTTTTAAGATGTTGACTGTATGTTGTACTAGAAGTGCAAATGTTATACTTCCAGAATGAGATTTTGGTTTTATCGAAATTGGGAATCCAGTCGTTATCAATGCTATAGCTTTCTTTCGCATTTGTAAAGCTCTAGCTAGCAGCAGCGGCAGAATCTTTGTTCCATATTGCAAATCTAAGGCCAGCCTCCTGATTTAATCCAATCTTTGATTTCATACTCTGATGAAATATTTGGTAACAGCTTATCACCACACTTTGAATATCTGATTCAACTTGAATATTCGATCTAGCCTGGGTTTCTAATCCAATCTGGAATATTGATAGGACTTATAAATACCCAACCTGGCTTAGAGTTCTGATTTGGCCTGAGATATTGATAGAATTGGAATATTGAAAGAATTTCAACACATAACATAGCTTAAAACATTCAGGTAATTGAATATTCCATCTGGCTTAGAACATTGATAGAGTTTGAATGCTTGATCTGTCTTGAATGTTTAACCTGATTTGAATAACTGATCTGGCTTGAATATTCAATCTGACTTAGAACATTGATATATTTTGAACATCTAACCTGGCTTAGAACATCAAAAGGGTTTGATCATCAAAATCGAATTGGAATATTGAAAGCATTACACTATCAAATCCAAAGCAGAAAATTACCTTCCTAGTGACTATAAGGTTTGCTTGGTGTGCAACTTTATTTCGTCCATCGTTGAAGCATTTGAGGCAATGGTCCGTGCAGGAATTACGTAATAGGACATTCCACCAATTCCGAGGTCAATGAAGACAAAACAGCACAAACCTCGAAAACCATTCGGAGCTGGAGTCATATCAATAAGACATAGACGTTGTACATCAAAAACAACGCTCAAACACCAAACAGCATAAAAGAGAAGCGACAAGCCAAAACAGCATCAGAGGGAAGCGATAAACAGCAAAAATTGATGAACGCGCTGAGGATCGAACTCAGAACCATTTCGGTGCAGGAATCCAGGAGACTGGATTCGAACGTAAGTACACAAGCTGTGAGCGAAATATTTTTGAACTTCATGACTATTGTCGATTTGAAACAGTAATGCGAACCCCTACATCTACCTGCCCCAGTGGAAACCAATTCCTTCTCTGCATCTGACATAAATGAGGAAGCAAAGTGAATATCAGGAATTGGAATGGATAGATAAGAATGAATCGACTTTTTTAGTATAAATACCATTCACGCAGATGTATTATAGATTATAAATTATATTAGACATTACAAAAAATAAATAAATAAACAAAGAAGATAAAATAGTTAATACCACCTTATACTATAAATAGATAGATATATAATGAATAACACTGAAGATTTAATTTACAAAAGAAGATGAGAAATAAAATAATTAAACCAAGTACTAGATAGCGAGCGAACAGTACAACACAATGGAGGGATATAAATGGCATCACCAAAAGGAGAGTGCTGAGAGACAGAATTTGATGCGGGCTGAATGTATCGTTTGAAGTTGGAGAACGAGAGTATGTTGTATATATACATACATCAGAGTTGAACAAGAAAGATAGAGTGTATAGGCTTGACCTCCATTACGAGGGTGTGTACAGTTCGTAGTTGAATAATGAAGGCAGTCAAAAAAGAGACAATGTAATCCAAATGTATGGATCTATTATACCCATTCGGGCTAGGCTACGACTCCCACATACCTGCACCCTTGAATTGTTCACTAGACTTATGATTCAGTTATAGATATCTCAGATCCACTTAAACGATAGCCCTCAGAAGAAGGAAACACCTTTGAATCATCAATTCGCCTATCGCTCTAAAACCTGAAAACTACCTGCGTCATGTAATGTACTCTCTCCTCTTTTCCACTCCTCAAAACCCCCCAAAGCACACCGCACTCCCGCAACTAAATCCCATATTTAAGACTTAGCAGCTTCCAACTCCAACTCTAACTGTCTAATTCTTTCACTTTGATCACCAGGACCAACTCTCATCTTCAATGTATCAACCTCTTGAGTCAATAGACCAATTTTCTCCGTTTGTGCCGTAATAGTTTTAGTTTGGGCTTCCAAAAGTTGCTTAATTTCTGCTAGGGAATCTTCGACACCAGCCGAGGTTGGGGATGGTTGAGAAGCACCAACCGCGGAAATAGGCCCGGAAGAGGTAGCGATAGTGGCTGGGGTAGCCTTTGCTGCAGGTTCGAATGATGTCGGTGTTGCTTGAGATACAGGAGATGGCTTTGGTGGTGTGACCTTAGTTGGAGCGGGCTTGATTGGTTCTGGCTTGGCTGCAGCTGGAACAGACTTTTGAATTGGCTTTTGAATCTCCTCGAAGCTGGAATTATCATCGGCTTCATCCTCATCATCATCTTGGAACTTGGAGGCCATGGCGGAAATGGAACCCTTTTGTTCAGACATAGTTGGTGGAGGTGCTCTTTGTGCGACTGGAGCTGGTTCAGGCTCTGCCTTTGGAGGTGCGGTCTTCGTTGGGGCTGGGGTTGGCGCTGGTGCAGCGACAGGTGGTTTATAATCGGATGGTACTTCAACTGGGGCGTTTCCTTCATATACACTTTCCAAATCGATCTTGGCAGGAATTCCATCTTTACCAGCAAGCCATTCCTCAGCAGTAACTGCAGGTTTCAAACCAATCGCAGGTGGGTAAATATCAGATTGGAAGACTTCGGCACGGCGAGGAACTGTGAAAGAGATAGGCTCAACATATTGGTCATTGACGGTTTTAAATCCCTTCATGACTTCGTTCTCGTGAACCTAGATTTTGGTTAGAATAGGTATGCGAAAGATACACAATGACAACCACTTACATTAATACCACGTCTAGGAAGGAATGCGATACCACGTTGTTGATCACTAGACTTATATTCGGACAAAAATTCGAACTTGTCGTTCTCATATTCATAGTATCGAATGTTACCGTCACTAAAATTGTTAGCTAGTTTCTTTCCGATAACTGCCTATGAACTTACCCTTTGCCTGCCAAGTACAAACATTGAGTGCCATCATCTAGATGATCGTTAGTATAGATTCAACATGATTCATAAATGTAACCTACCCCAGAATGGCATGCAAACACCCGAGATAGAGTCCAAAACAGTGAACCCTCCAATTGGTTGCTTGGCGTTACCAACATCCCACAAAGCCAATTGACGATCACTCATCTTGGAGAATCCGGTAGTAGCCACGCGATTATGTTCTCCCATCCATACGACTCTGCTGTTCTTTGCGCCAGTATGTCCAGGTCCTTCGTGTGCAGGTCTTTCTTGTCTAGTATCCCAAATGCGTAATTTCTTGTCTCTAGAAGTGGTGGCCATAAGAGCTCCGTTTGCGCTCCATGATAAACTTTGTACAATATCTCCGTGCTTCAATGTCAAAGGTGCCTTCCCGGTGCCGATATCCCATAGCTTAACTGTGTAATCTCCAGATGCAGATGCGAGAATGTTGTTTGCCGCGGGGTTGAATAGAACTTGTCCGACTTTCCTGCAGGTTATTAGAATCAATTCGAACCTTCGGTATTATCGACACATACCTAGAATGACCTGCCAATTTGCTGACAGGCGCAACATCGACGGGTTCTTCAGAGTCTTGATAGAGGGAGAAACCTTGGGGAACCTCCCATATAAATACCTTTCCGTCATCAGATCCGGAAGCGATAATGCGATCGTTGAAAGGATTCCTAATGCAAAGATGAGAGTTTATTCCAATCTGCCACTTTATCATCTACTCACCAATCCGTATCAAGAACCGGTCCAGTATGACCTCGAAACAATGGAATTTGTTCTGGCAGACGACCCTTTTCATTCAAAGGAATAACAGCGAATGCGCCTCCTCCACTAGCTTCCCAATTGACCGAAAGATATTCAGGATTGGCCTATTTTCGATGATGAGTTACCTTTCTTCCTCAAATCTATATCACTTTTCCAAGTCATTGGTTTCCCACCTTGATTAAATTGGTATCCCATGCATTGCGACTGATATGCAAGTTATCGTAACACGCCTCCTTCTTGGATGATTTACCAAAGACATGTCCTATTTGATCGATCGGTCAGCGATTGCTCTCGTGCCTCTCTTCTTGGGGATATTGTAACAAGGCTTACGATATTTCGACGCGCGCACAAAACGGCCAGCCATCCCAGCTCATGCAAATGATATGGAAAGAAGAAGGGGATCAAAGTTATTGAAATATAGGCAATTAAGAAATGTTGAGGAGGAAATTCAAAAAAGAATGTTTTAATTCAGTTTGTTGTTTGATTTTGTTATTTGTGAGGGGATGATTATGCGAAGCTCATCCAAAAGTCTTTTGATGATGATGCTATCTATCGCTTTGCAGGCTGTAGGTAATAAATGATGGTGAAACTCAATTTCTAGCGGCGAATGTTGCAGTTTAGCAGTTTCGCAGTTTATTAACAGCTTTAAAGACTTGCTGCGCCCGCCAAAGATTACACGGGGTTTTAAAGTTCACCACAATGGGAAATCACGGGCCCCTTGTCAATATCGTCTCATATTAAATATGAGGAGAGTCGAGACAAAGGGAATGACTTCAACCCCTTTTTTTTTCCTATTTATGATATTCTTTCGTGAACTGCATTAATTTTATCTATTCCATACCAAGTATGGAGTACGAGTTCCTTGCTATGGTTCGAACCCACCGACTCCTCCTAGCGCCCACTTTCTGCTGCATAATTCCCCACCAACCCACCAATAACTCTGAGTAGCTGGTATTCCTCCACAACTTCAGCAAAGAACATATACTCAAAAATTGAGCCTTTTTTCAACAACATGCAACGGACGCGTGATCCAAGAAGGCCCCGCGTGGAATGCAAATCATACAAACTTCGTCGAAATAGTGACTTTTCAGACTTTATCCACTAACCCTATCCTTCAGGTCACCTTCTGTATATTCAAACCGATTTACAATTCACCCGAACATCGTACATAAAGGAAAATCGACCCAATCATATCACAAAAGGTAATTTCGAGAAGCCACACCAGTGCGAACCGGTTATCAGTATGGTTCGATCACGTTAAACCACGTTCCACTGTATAACAATGTTCACATTTCTCACTACAACATGTAACGGACGCGTCCTTCACACCAATATCCCACACACACCGATTCATATGCTAGTGGACAATACGTTACCAGATAGACATAACACTGATATGGTGGAAACAGTGGGCAAGTGTTTGATAAAAGAAATTTTTGTTTTAATGAGCAAAAAAATAACACTATCGCAAGCAAGTCGCGAAGCACCATATACGTCTGATGAGTTTTGAAGTCATTCAGGATGGGTCCTTAACCTAAATTTTCCCGATGAGTGGTACGATATTGAAGTAACAACAATATCTTTATCACCGCCACCAGCAAAGTTGTCCAAATTTCGCTCTAGGTCACGGCGTTCACCCAATGGTCTGAATCTAGCTTGTTTCAACCCCAGGTTGAACTCGTGGCCAAGCAGCGTGATCTATTTTGCACTTGAACATTTGATCTTGTCAGGCCTATGTGAAAGGCTGTTGGAGTATAAACTCGTCGCGACAGCGAATGTATAAACTCCAATTTCGGGTCGCCCGCCATGAACCAAGAATCGAGTAGTTCCTTATTGAGAGAATGCATTTCTGCCTAGTCCAATCTATCGCTCGCATCAAGTGCTGAAAGCTAGCGAAGAAGGCACATGGTGACTTGGAAAGGCTTGTGTAAGAGAACCTGAGAAGCTAACTCGATTGTCTAAAAATCAGTTGGCGGTAGGGTCATCGCTAGGTCAGGGAGCCATTCCAGAATTAGATAGAAGAATCAATTCATATACGGCGGATCAGCTCTCTAGGAAAATCATGGGGGTCATGAGCATTTCCATCGTATAAGATTTCCTGGATGGCCCACCAAAAGTACTTGCGTGTGCGCCAACTGATGCCAACCACTCGTGAATAGTATAGACCGGGATCTATATCAAAACTAGGACTATCATGAACCATACAAGCCAATTATGATATCGTATAACACGGCAATGCGTGAGATGCTCTGAGATTTATCATGCATTATCTAAATGCACTGCGGCCTACCCATTTCCAGCAGATTTGAGCAAGTCTTCTCTGTAATAAATCACATAGCGAATGCAGTGCTAATATACTGGTATTGATCAGGGCCATATGGTTTTGCAAGCTCCAGATAGGACTTCAACCCGCCATCATTCAATTGAGTTCAGAACTACCATGCTCCTTACCGCCATACCCATTACAACCTTCGAGTGACCATGCCATAATTGTGACACTTTGTCGGGTTCTCTTACGTTCACCAATGAACCGTGCCGCCTCCTTCGTCTCTCCTTTCCCCATATTTGTTAAGTCTCTGCCCGCACAAGTTCCCTCCCTTGTTACAAGCGGCGATAGAGAAACTAAGCCAGCTAGCAGACATTAGCACAAGACCATTCCCCTCTCTTCGAAGACAAAGCTCTTCAAGTCTCACAATATCCCATTCAACGTAACGACGCACCACTCTCGTAGAACCAAAAGCCGTTTATGCCCATACTCTCAATACCCCCTTGCGCAACCAGTCCAGCCTTCGACTTTATTCGTTTCAAGTCTGGAAGACGGGCGTTGCAAATGCAACCGGGTTGCGGAAGCTCTCAGTCGCGAACACTGCCAACGCGAAATCTTTAACCTCTATACTGAACTTTGTGCCATTATAATCATACTTACCATCGCCTCACCAATGATCTGAATTCATTACGCATAACCCTTTAGCCCTTCACCATCATATTCCCACCTTTTTTCTTCTACGCGTTATTTGATTCGTGCTCTTGGGGTTGAAGCAGAATTCGCCTGGATGTACGTTAGCATTATAGCATGCCTGTAGTGATTGTATCGAATACAACCCACGTCCGCGGGACTTCCAACTTTTTGTCTCGCCCCACTTACACTAAACAGGACTTCTCGCTTCGTTACCGATTAAGACCGAGTCGCGTTCGTCGAAGGTCGTGTTCTTGCGCATCTTATGTGTGGCATTATTTACGAGACGCTTCAATTAACAATCTTTTCAACACAATATCGAGCCCGATCTGAGTTTCGATCTGCTCACATTGACACATCCTCACTGAAATTGCCCATAAATTGCATGTGATGACTGATATTTGGAAACCCAATTCCGAAACCCGCGAGCTTTGTTGCTGCATCTTGGTTTGCGTCGCCGAGTTCATCGACAGACTCAGAGCGCCCTTGCCCATAATCCCAGAAAACATTCCCATCACCCCCACACCACTCATAGCCTTAGTACTCATAGTGTGCTTCGAGATTTGAATGCGTACCTTTAGTTTCAGCGTAATTGCCGGCCGTTAGAATCGCCTCCTCCTCCATCCCGTTGCCAACACAGTATTTATTCTTCTTTTGTTGTCGTTGATGTTGTTATAGTTCTCTCACCTTCCTTCATGTGCCTTTGTTTGTTTCTGACTCTCGCTCTTGTTGCTCTTGTTCCACGAACACTTCGCACACCTAGCTTTAAACGTTCAGCCAGATTCTGTAGATCTCCTCGAGTCCAGGTGTCCTCGTCAATACAAATTGAGCTCGTTTCACGCCTTCAACGTAGACGAACTGGCATCGGATGGTGACGCCATTTCCAAAGTTGTCGCAGGACATGTCACCGATTTAGGAACATATATAACCTCAATCGCCACACAACTCACCAATCATTCGTTCTCCACATTTTACAACTTATTTCGAAACACTCTTTTCTGATTATAATTAAGTACAAAAGGTAAAATTATTATAAGTTTGAGAGACCCCCCATCTAAAACATCTAGAATGAGAATATATATGAAAAGCAAAAAAAGCAAACTCATTTTCTAACAATCTTAAATACGCAATCCATATACCTCGAGTATTGTATCACATAATAAAATAACATTTGCCTTCTTCTTTTCCTGCAATGATCTACTCGTTTTTGGTGAAACCATACTATCCGATTCCTTCACCCAAAAGTCTGTTGTATCTACATCTCCTAATTGAATCCAAACCCCAAACTATTATAATTTCAAATAATTCAAATCATAATTATAATATAAATATAAATAAATTTCATTTAGAATTAAATCTATAAATATAATTACTACTATATAATTGTGAACCTCTGGATTTATATCTTATAAAGGTTTTGAAATATTAATAGAATATTGAATCAGAAGAGCGAATACAATACTTCCAAAATAAGCTTTTGATTTAATTGAAATTGGAAATCCAGTAGTTATCAATACTATAGTTTTCTTCTGCATCTTTAAAGCCCTAGCTGTAGTAGCAGAATCCTTACTCCAACCCGCGAACCTAAGACTACCCTCCTGATTCAATCCAATTTTCGACTCCTTCAATAATACTACAGGAATTCCCAATGCATATAGCTGTTTTTGTAATATAGGCGACTCATATAAACCCAGTAATATAATTATATATCCTTCTGCTAAAAGAAAAAATCCAAGTGATTTCGAATTATTGCATTATACAAATTCCCGAAATATTGATTCCAATTCAGATAGATCCATTATTATATAATGGAATAAAGTTCTTTCATAATATATTAATATATTAAGATAACGGGAAACTCATTCTTTCAAATCAACAACCCTAGATGCCATACCTCCATAAACTCTCCTATATTTTGGCCAACTCCTCAATCCAATAATAATAATAAAGTTCAAATATAAACCCTTAATACTATATTCATTTGAAATTAGAGATAATAATTCATCACTAATATTCTATTATCTTTTGCTATACAGAATCATCTCAATAGTCTTCCCAAACCATCTATATATAATCTGCTTAACTAAATCCGAATCATTCATTATTTCGAAAAAAGCTTCTATTTCGAAGCAAACAATAATAAGATAGCTTTTGTTTCGAATAAGAACTAGCCAACTCAATATTAAGCTTATCACTCGACTAAGATCATTCATTCCCTTTATATCAACAATAGGTATCGTCTTTTGTATCGATTCTATAGTTTTTTGTGGCATTGTAGCGTCTCCTCCTACCGCAGACTTCTTAGTGATTTCATAAGTCTTTCTTGATCGAATCGCAGCAGGCGCTTTGCTCAAGGAATGTTTCATCGAATTTTGAAATACTCTTGGGAGAGATAAAGATTCCCTAATTTCAGATGTATTAGCAAAATTATATCAAATTGATCAAGAATGTACTAACTCAATAAGTTTCATTTCCTCTCCAGTATTCACAAACACTTTTCCTTTCTGATCTTCCAAAGCCTGCTTTCGACATTTGGCCCAAGAGGTCTGGTGTGCAATATCATGCTTCATCTTCAAAAAATATTATGAAGATGATTCAACGAAAGTAAAGATAATAATAGGAATCAAATGATTATTATTTGAAACAAGAAAACAAATCTTCAGATCTAGGTGATAAATCTATCTGTTGAATTGAATAAACGATTGCCTCGTAGTGAAATCTATTAGAATAAGAGGTGACATCGAACAACCACGACTACATAACGAATGGTTGTAAGTTGTAGGAAAAGAAAAAGAGAGAAACGAAAGAAAAAGGAAGAGGGATTGGAGTAGCAGCTGATAATGTATTGATATGGAAGGAGCGCTGTATATACCGATGCGGAAGTAGCATTGTGTTGTGTATATATACTGTTATGGAAGGCACCATCTAATCAATGTTTACTTCCCAGACACCTGCCTCAACCTATTCCCCTCATCCATATTTACTTTTCTGATGAAGATAAAAGTATATAGTTTTCAATCTTGAAGTCGATTCAAATATAAAAAAACAATTGCCTTCAATAGCAAATAAGCAATCTATTGATCTATATACAAATCATTCATTAAAAGATTAAAATCCATCATTTGAATTACATCTTATACCAAAACACCTAAAACAATACAATACCAGACCTCTCATACTATCACATCAAATTGCTATTCTCAAAGCACTCATGCAACGAATGAAGTCTATTCATCATCACCAGACTCGATTACTTCAACCAAACAAGAACTTTCTCTGTGAGGATGAACATTCCAGTATGATTTTGTGGATGCGGACACATAGTCATGATCATTATGACTTAAGTATTGAATTCTCACTCCAAACTTTGCCCTTATTCGACCTCACTTCACACGTAGAAGTTTATCATTTACAATATCCAACCACCTACCTACCTTGCTAGCTAGATATGAAGGGAAGACAATCGAAAAAATAGAAATGAGTAATGAATATATGAAAACGAGATCTCTACACAAAGATAAAGAGGTTCGCCTACCTTGAGGCAAGCAGATGGGGTTTTACACAACCGCGCATAAAGAAACTTTCCACAATCCACGACAAAATCAGTGACAACAAGTGTGTCGTGTGTGGTACAAACAACATAACCCATTTTTCAAATGGGCAATTTTCACCATCTTTTGGAATTGCTGACCAATAAAAACTTGAAATTACAACGCTAAGAATCTTCCAATGAAAAGAGCGGGTCGTACAACCCAACCCCTCCCCCTTCGAAAAAATAGTCCGATAATGCTCTCCAAAAGATCTTTCCTGATACACTTCGGAAGATCATTTCGAAGAGGAGGGAAGGAGGCACCGTCCTATTTTGCATTTTGTCGGAAATGTAAAACAAAAAAGAGCACCTAAAAGTTATGCTGAGCACGCTGAGGATCGAACTCAGAACCGCCGTGGGAAACTTATCCATGCAATCGGATGAATTGTGAGCACGGAGTCATAACCATTAGACCACGCGCCCATGGGAATTTACTGTGAAGATGGACGATCTAGATTACATTATATTTTTGTGTTTTTTTCGAAATACCTGTCATCCCTGGCTCGCCTGGGTAATCCTTGGACAAATAGAAGTACTTTTGCCCAGTGCGACGAATACCAAGAACATCAAAATTGAATAAATTGAATAATAGGTGCCGTAACTACCAACCATACACGCATATATCTGCTTAGACAATCTATAGAGTAAGTGCCTTTTTAATGATATTGTTCTCATTATTTTGTGACCAGTGGGTATTGTCGATATGGCAAGGGACAGTTTTACAGACGACAGTTTATACCCGTCATCGCACACCTTACTAACACATATCTCATCCATATTTTGTATCGTACATCCGGAACACGTTCACACCATAATATGCACATCAGATTAGCTATAGAGAATAGAGTCGCAATAGCCCCTATGAGCATTACCTCAAAGTTACACCACTCAATTCAACTCACAATCAACCACGAACTTCAGCCAACAAGTACCTCGAAGTCTGTGAAATTGTAGAAGCGATAGATACTTGACGATCAAGATATCCATACCTACGCAATTTTTATTCGATGTCTAATCTCATGCACACCACCCCTTCAACGATACAAATGCGACTCATACTCCCTGGCATTCTCTCGTAATTTCATTTTTTGGCACATCGATGGTTGTCCTGCCTCACCATCATGCCATTGAGCAAATCGCATAATCATAACGACGAACTACATCCAACATTTACATTCGCTGTAACGTCGCATCATTTCCCCATCTCCAATTGAATACTCATTCCCCCTCCTAGTACTGCCAAAAACACATGAAAGTAACTCATGTTTCCATCCCTGACAGGGACCCTAGCTAGAGCTGATCGGAACGTCGGAGGTTGCTTGATTGGTTACCGATCCCGGCGACCAGTCGTTATTTCCCCGGAAAAGTATCAAGGCCAATTATGCGTTGCCCGTAAGGCTTAATAAGTCTTGTACATCGTAGAGAGCCGCCTTGGCTGCCCAATAAAACGAGCGGCTAGTAAGGCATGATCATCAACTCACACCTGACTTTGGAATCCTTGTGTGATATATTCCACCTCCAACAACTTTTACCAAGTCGGGCAATGTTGTGCCATCGTAACCAAATCCTCTTCACAAACTTATTTACTTGTAGATGCGCGGTGGTCCGTACTCTATTAATTGAAGACGAAAGCTCTGAGCTTGTATAAAACTTACCACTTTCAACTATGTCTGAAATCATCTCGTTTGACAATCCTGATACCTATCCCAAGTCAGAATACATACTTGATATAGAGAACGTTATCAATTTAATTTGTTGGGCTATTGATGAATCACTTTACAAATAATACCATTGTCTTTACAGACATAAGGAAAAGTTACACGGGATTGGAGTGTTTACCTTGGCCAAGCTGATAAACAGCGAAGATGGTTACCGCTACAATGAGTTATCTATTCCTTACTCCAAATGAAGAAAATTAGTAATTTCCTCTTTCAATGACCAAACGCGACGATCCCAATGAAGGTATTTGGAGAGTTCTTCCATTCAAGGGAGTTTGGCCTAACAAGGTGGGAAAAGATATTGGCACAACTGAGAAAGAAGCAGCTGCTGTGTTTTCAATACTTCAAAGATTTATATAATCCTACTTCTAATTTCCTATTATAGATCGATATTTGCAATTATATCTAACAACAGAGTTAGCACTACAACCTTTTAAGCATATATTCCTGAGAAAGATAAACTCAAAGCTTCGCCCACTTTGTTCTTGGTAAACCCAGATCGCGTTGCAATAAAACAAGTCCAATCCACATTAGTAACCAATCTCATATCCTACAAATGTATAAACAGCAATACTCATCCTAAGCATAAGGCTAATCCTCATCCTCACACAAATCCTTATCAATACATCGAATTAAATAAGAGCAAGGAAGGTTGCAACTCGGAGTAGTTTAAACTAACGGGATAAGAATTTTGAAATGCTGGATCAATAAACGTCTTGTAATTCAAATAAGCAATTGGGATACGATGTGAAATGACAGCGATTGATGATTAACATTCGCTAAATTCTCACTCTCATATACCTACACGCTGTCGGTCTGCCTGCCTACTAGCTAGGTAACCAGTCCAGTGAATACGCTGAAATCTCACCATTCCATCACCTCCACATCCATATTCACCTTCACACCCTAATCAACGATGTTTTACTCTCCTACGCATCTCGAAAACCTCAAACACATCACACGAGAAAGAAAATTGAGTAGAGAGGCCCATGTATACCCCGCCCAATCAAAATATTTGCACTTCAATCGAACTCCTAAGCCCTGCATCAATATCCATTGAAAATAGTATCCATAACCAGACCATATGAACACCCGTGAAAATATGCGTGAAATGCGTATGCCTTTATAAAATATCCATCCATCCATTATCTAGGACAGACCAAACTGTCCGCGAACGATTCAGGTGTACTTTAGATTTCCTCCATTGTACCCGCTGCCTCTTCATTATCATCGTCGTCGTCGAAACTAGCTACCGAAGACATGGTATCGTCATCTGATTCGTCGGCGCCCGCATCGTCTGCTGCATCTTTACTTGCGTATTTCGTTACATATTCTGTATTTCATCAGTTCCCATCCCATCCACTTGCAAAATCCTTCCCTATACTCCCCAGAAATACACACCTTTGACCTTTACATCATACGCTTTCGAATCCCTCATAAGTAGTGCGGCGGCCTCTCCATTCAGTGGATCCGTCGGGTTTGGATATCTAAGTAATTGCGGCAGGAATACTTCAAAGATATTGATCATATCGAACATTGGCGACCAAGTTTGATTTATCACATCGAGACATACGGAACCGGATCTATGAAGATAGTCTCAGTAAGTAATCTGTTCCACCGTGTAGGTGGCGGGGAAAGGGCCTACAACTCATCGATATTAGGGTGAAAGATGCGATTTACGAAACCGATGCTGGGGGATTTGTAGGGATATTGATCTGGGAGTTCGACGTGGATTTTCCAGAGTCCGCCTTCGAATGGTGCTGTGGGAGTAGCGGTTAGTTTATGTGTTTGAGAGGAGGGAGTGTCGGAGGAGAGGGGAGAGGAAGTGAACTCACTCTCTGCTGGTCCCTTGAAGCGGACATAGAACTCTTGCCTATTGTTGTCATTACATGAGCGGTTGATTCCAAAGTTCTCCTTAACATATTACATACACTAGATAAAAGGTTAGAATTTCTGCAGACTGTATGGGTATGTTTCCAACTCACTATTGTCATTTACAAGAGTCACCTCATAATCCGACATCAACCTATACTCCTGGTAAGCACTGAAGCATAAATCAATCGGACTAGCTGTGAAAAGGTGTCGCATACATCCTATAATCACACTGTTAGCTAGAGATCCTCAAAAAATAAGTCATCAAACAAGAAATACTGACTTCATGACCTATAATACCAAAACCAGACGTTAGTCTTTCAACTCATCCAAGTAACAACTATGGGATACTACTTACATCAGTCTCAATCCTCCGTCTAGGACTAGACATTTTGACGTTTGAGTTTATGAGATTTAATTTTGGATTAAGCAAGTATTCGATTTAAGGATTTGGTAGTTTGTAGATCTAGAAAAATGGTGAAATGGTGAAATAATGAGTTTATATGAGGATCTTGGAGTTTGTTGTAGTAGCTGCTAGACAGTGGACCGTATAGTCCTTATCTGAGCGATAAACCGGTAACAATCGGTAGTTGCCGATTCATGCGCCCGCTTTGGTCTCGTGAGATGGTTTAAATGGTAGCTAGGTATGTAATCTGTGTAATGATAATAACAACAACTTAATAATACTTGCTCACTGGGTTCTGGGTTTGTCTTTGTCCGGATATGGATCGTGTATCAAAGAAATGTGAAGGCGAGGAGGGGTAAACACATCATCATATACTTTTCAATTCATAGAAATGACAACCCAACCCACCTGAACCTATGTGATTCACAAGAACGCCTCAATCTGTGATTGAACGATGGAAGATAATTCTCAGGTATACAACAGTACATTGCATGATCTGAATGCTGCTTTAGATATCTTAGAGTAGGACCATATTGAACGGTATTACACTGGAAAGGAGGGGAAAGACCACGCTTTTTATGTCAAGGATGTGATTCCAGAGAAGTAAATCGATTTATCCCCATGGTTGTACTATCTTCGAGCCATACCTACCTACCTTTGTATGAACAATAACTCAGGTCCCAAAAGAATCAATTGCATCTCATCTCATGCCATCCATCATCACCCTTTTCTTCCGCCCAAACTACCGCCTCGGTTCCCCTTACATAATCTAGCCCCATCCCTCGGCCCAAAGAACCCCCCAAGCGACAAAATGAACCGCAAATAATGAAATAATCTCACTTTACGCTCCAGTATGGAAACCACAGCGCAATAATCATCACGACCTCAACAAAAAGTTTGTTATGGGCCTCCGCAATCCTAACAATGGCTCTTCATCATCCATCTTCAAAGTTTTCTAATCATCAATTTCGATCCGTGAGAATTTCTTTCCATCAATTCCAACCATGTCTTCATCATTTCCCATCATGAAGATGAGCACGCGCATACTATTGAAGCAATATTCACGACCGGCAACTTTTGCTGTAAGACCATTCCTTGCACAATGTCAAACTAGAAAAAGTTCGCATAGTCCTATGGGCTCACCGAGTGCGAGGAAGAAGGTCACCATGACTACATTGAGGTCCATGTATAAGAAAGGGGAACCTATCGCTGTAATGACGGCTCATGATTTCCCAAGTGGTCATGTCGCGGATGTCGCGGGTATGGATATAGTTTTAGTGGGAGATAGTTTGGCTATGGTAGCCTTGGGAATGGAGGATACTAGTGAGGTTATCATGGAAGAGATGTTGATGCATTGTCGTTCTGTATCGCGTGCTGCAAAAGCTGCTTTCACTGTATGTACATTCCCGTATTCCCTCAATTCATGCACCACCTCCTTTACTAACGAACCAAATCATCAGGTTGGAGATCTTCCTATGGGTTCATATGAAATATCCCCCGAACAAGCTCTCGAATCCGCTTTTCGATTTGTGAAGGAAGGTCGAATGCAAGGCATTAAGTTAGAAGGAGGTGCAGAAATGGCTCCCACAATCAAGAAACTCACGACCGCAGGTATTCCAGTTCTAGGTCATATAGGCCTCACACCCCAACGCCAAAATTCCCTCGGTGGCTTCCGCGTGCAAGGTAAAACTTGTGCCGGTGCACTGAAAGTTCTCGAAGATGCGCTCGCCATTCAAGAAGCCGGTGCTTTCGCAACGGTCGTTGAAGCTGTTCCCCAAGAAGTTGCAAAACTCATAACTGAGAAGCTATCTATCCCTACAATCGGCATTGGCGCAGGAAATGGTTGCTCGGGACAAGTTTTGGTGCAAGTTGACATGACTGGCAATTTCCCACCCGGCCGATTCCTCCCAAAGTTTGTAAAGAAATATGGTGATGTCTGGAGCGAAAGCTTTAAAGCCATTACGGAATACCGCGAAGAAACGAAGTCTCGAGCCTACCCGGCCCCAGAGCATACATATCCGATTCCAGAGAAGGAGCTCGAGGAATTTCGAAGTGCGATTAGCAAAATAGATTGAGGTGTTGTGGATAAATTATCGATGTTGTTGGATCGCAGGCGTATTTGTCCAGCTTTTAGATTCCCAATATTTGCTTAACTTTTAGATGCCCGATAGCAATATAAATTTTTTGTATACCAACCCAAATCTAGTTTAGAAAGCAATTGAATACCCCATGTTAACTGTTTCGTTTGAATGTTTGAATGTTTGAATGTTTGAATGTTTGAATGACTGACTACCGAGTATCGCATGGTTCGTTCGATCATCCAAATGCCGGCGTCATCGAATAGGTAACAATAAGCTGGTCCTTCGAATCCTTAAAACACTATTCCAAAAATTAGCATTGATCCATCCCAAATCCTCATCCCACACTCCCCATAACCAATCCCATAAACCACTCACCCTATGCAAATTCCCCACCACCTCATCCAACGCCGGCGCAAAACAACTATTAACATACAAAAACACACTTTCCCTCTCTCCCCCTCCCCCCGCATTCCGATCCAACTTCAACACCCTCCTCAAATACGCCACCACCGTCTCAAACCTCTGTGTCGAACTAATCTTCGACACCGGTCTCTGCAACGCGGGCGCCGACCCAATCGGTTGAAACCGCACTGTGATTTTCGGAGTGGGGAATACAAATGCAGAGTCGAGCGCGGTGCTGGAATCGCGCGGGAGATTGGTGAGCAGGAGGGAGGAGGTCATGGTTAGGGGGAGAGTGGGGGAGGAGGGAGGGAGATCGGGGATGGCTGAGGAGTGGGTGCACGGGTGTGTAGGGAGGGAGGTGGTGGGGGTTGTGGGGGTGGGAG